>JAAAKG020051845.1:0-42712 GCA_010014905.2 Druon quercuslanigerum
GTAGTTAACAAACTGTTGATGTTTTAATTTGCTGGCGCGATGGATTTTCTTCCGCGCAAACTACGCCCTGGCCAGTAGGTCGCTACCCCAGCGTTAGGTGCAACTGTGACTCACAGCCCGTCCAAATTTTGTAATTAAAATACGAGAAATATGGAAAATCATGCTTTACAATAAATAGATCTTCTATGAAAAAAATATTTTAGTGTTGTCAGTTCTAGGAGCATGAACTTCATAAAAGTCTTAAAAATAAAGAATCTCTTTATATTTATTTTTCCTTGTATTAGGGTGTCCTTCGTCTGACCTCTATTTGTAAATATACTTGTATATGCTTTATGGTTGTTTATTTACCAAAACTAAATACATCAGTTTAGTTCAGTCTCTTCCAATTAGCAGAGCAGTTTATGATAAGTAGCAAAACAAAATTCGTTATAGTGAAGTTTTACAATTGAGAAATGGAAAATAATTTGAAACCAACAAATGGTAGAAAACATGATTTACAATTAAGAAATGGAAAATAATTTGAAACCAACAAATGGTAGAAAACGAATGAAGTATGAAAGTTTGTGGGAAAGATATGTTCATAAATGTAACAGATATGCGTTATGTAATAATAAATTAGTCAATTAATTAATTAATTATATTAGAAACACGTGAAAAGTAGATTCTTGACCGCAGAGTAGGCAAAAAATAATTTATAAAAATTTTAAAATTAACGGTGTCTGAAATATTGTAATGTTATTTTAAAATATTATAAACAATTATTATCCTTAGCACCAAAAAATATCAATGTATTCATTAAGAACCACTTTTTCATTGATAAACAATGATTTGTCTATATAGTGCGTATTTAATTACAAAATCTTGACGGGCTGTAAGGCACAGTTGCACCTTACACTGGGGTAGCGTCGTACTGGCCAGGGAGTAATTTACGCAGGAGAAAATCTATCGCGACGACAAATTAAACATCAACAGTTTGTTAGCTACTACTCCAATTGATCTAAAACTTTCCAGAAAACTTCCTTGAACCTTTCTGAACAACTTTATCCCTGCCCGTTTTCGCTTGCTCAAAATTCGCTCGATTCCCGAAACGATAGAAGTTGTTTGTGCACGAAATATGCACCGTCTTGGAAAAAAATTATTATAAATTTTTGAAATAAACATTTTGATGTTTTTCTAACGCCATCGGTCGCAGAAAATGACAATACATATTTCTGATAAGGTTCATTACAAAATATAACAAACTTTCCATTTCGCTGCGAGTTGAAGTGAAAAAAATCAAAATATTTTGATCAGAAAAAAACAGTTTTTCGTAAATAATTCGAAAAATAAAAAAGCTACAATTTTTTTTATGCAGAGAAAAAGATGCGAAATTACATTTTCACTCAGAATATATATTTTAAAAATTAAAATTCAAGACTTCATTTTCAGGAACTCAGGGGCCGCCCCACTCCAGCAAAATAATTCTATATCTCCTTTTTGCATCCGACGCTTCAATTATTAGAATAATTGAATTTTCAATTGTGATTGTTGCATTTTCCGACAAAAAAATTATTTGCAATGAAAGCGAAACTAATTTTTAACAAAATAATTACATTTTCAAACAAAGTGATGAGTTTTCTACAAAAATTATAAATCTTTAACTGGAATAGTTGAATTTGAAAGCAAGAATACGAACTTCCTGCTAGAAAAGTTAAAATTTTTAATTAAAAAAAGATAATTTTTCAACTGAATAATGAGTAGCTTCATTTTCAGTAAAAAAAAATTAACTTTCAACAAAAACAAACAAAAAAAATTTCAATAAAATAGTTAAAGTGGCGACTATAATATTTAAATTTTTAATAATAAATTTAATTTTAAGCTAAAGATAAAACGATTTTTTAACAAAATAGAAAATTTTTAAACAAGGAGATAAATTTTTAAATAAAATTATGCATCTTTAACAAGAGCAAAATAATTTTTAATGGGAGATAACTCGCAAACAACTAATTCAATGTTTATTCGAAAAAGATAAATTCGGAACCAAAAATGTATTATTTGATATTTCAACCCAAGAAAATTTAAATTTTTAATTAAAAACAAAGGGATTCAATCAAAGATAACAAACATTGAACAAAATACGTGAAATTTCAACTAAGACCGCTCAATTTTTAACCAAAAACTGAATTGTTTTATTATATACATATATATAGGTAAAACTTATATAAATAAAATAGACAATAAAATCTTAGGGATAGCGCATTATTCCCTTATCCTACCCCGTGCAGAAGATTCTAAGAGGATCTAGTGGGGCTCTGAATAGTTTTCCCTAGCTCTGTTTAGGCTCTAGTGGGGAAAACTAGTCGTATCCCTATCTAGAACTTAACAATGAGGCTACAGGAGCCCTACTAGGTTTTTTGGCAGGGTTCTTTTGGGGCCATTTACCCACGTTTAAGATTGACTTAGAATGTAATATTTTCTGAATATTTACAATTATTCATGAAGATTAAACTTACATAACCTTCGCAGCATCAAAATGGAGATTTTAGGCAATATACTATTTTAGTTGTTCTCTGGTCTCGACCTTATTAGATAAATTTAGATTTCGAATGTTAAAAATCCAATACCTAATTTTTTTCCAGCGACCCAAAAAAAGCCAATTATCGCCAATTTTATAAATATCCGAACATCTTTAATAATACATTTTCGCCATATTGGATCCGCCATTCGTAACTTTGAAAATTCAACCCCTGATTTGGCGGCCACAAAAAAAGAATTGTCATCACATTTATTAAGATTTGAACATTTTTAATGATTCATGACCTCCATATTGGATCCGCCATTTTGACTTAAACAAATCCAACACCTGATTTCAATTCAGCGACCCCAAAAACTTAAGTATATCTAATTTGATAATTATCCAAGCATTTTCTATAATTCATGTAAGCCATATTGGATCCGCCATTTCAAACTTAAAAAATCTTCCCGCTTCGCGACGACACTCTCATCGCGCGTTCGGTTTTCGCACTTCGCGCTCGATACTGTATTTACCTCACGTTACGCGCTCGGCCTTTGTGCGCAGACTTTTTAAAACTAAAGGCCAAAGCATTGAAAAGAGTAATTTGGTAACCGTGAATTCTCTTTTGTTAAAGCTACTTTGGCCTTAACGAACACATTCTCATCACTCGAGTTTCTGCCTGGTCTATTGAGAAGCCTTACCGTTTCTTAGGTTATACATTATGTCCCTAATTTTAGTGAACCAGACTTTGTTAATTGAATTTTCTACCGCATCGTGTTCTACAACGCAGTCATGGTGCCCTATTGGCTTTGAAACACGATAACTCAGTGAAAAAAAATGATAGGGCATTTAAAAAAAAAACAGTTGGAAAGCCTATGAAATTCCGCGTCTAGAAATGTTAAACAGATTTTTTAACTGCTGGAGAGAATACAGCACTTGATAAGTTTTTAAAAAAAGTCTAGATTTTCTCCAATTTTGTACCCCGAATTCATTTTTAGCATGACCTAGAAAAATTGTTGCAAAAATCTGAAATTTATACGACATATATCCTGAAATTTTATCTTTAATTTAAGTCAAAGATAGTAAAAAAATCTTTATCGGTGGCTTCTCCTATCGACCATCTTTTTCTATAATTTCGTCTGGTTCTTCAGAATTTAGGAGATACATTCCGACGAAACTTTTTATCCTCAAATTTATTAAAAAGTTTAGCGACTGCGAGGCCACTACAGTATACGTAAGTATTATTTAAATTTATCTTAAAAATTGGTTTTTTTATTTATCTCAAAGAGAGAGAAAGAATTAGGCAAAAGGCGTTGCGGGGGGTGTGCGGTGGTCGCGCAGGCGTGAACGAACAATGGCGTTTACATCGGAAGCGGCAGTCTTTCAGGTTTGTCCCCCACCACTACCAGCTCTAAACCAGCGCAATAGGAGGGTTTCACTGCCCAGATTTTACAGTGCCAGAAAAATGGGGAGTTTGTACTCAGGCCAATTTCCGAGCAAGTCGGTCATTTTCAAAATCCTTTACCAATATTCTTAAGCTGCGCTAGTAAGTACCTACAAAATAAAACTAATAATAGCCTGATATACTTTCGTATCCCACAAATTTTGTTAAATCCCATATTTACTACTGATTCTAATCAAACTTATCTGAGAGCCATGAAAAGCAAAACTATTTTAATGGTCTCAAAAACTGAGCTTGATAAAGTTAAAACTGCAAAAATTTGAGTCTGGACAATAATTCCATTAATTTCTATAAATACCTGTTGTAAATCGCTAAACTCGGATAAAACGGAATTATAAATAAAAAGAAAGTCTCAGTATGATTAGTTGAAAGTATACTTAAATAAATATTTAATTTGTACAATTACATGCTCTAAAAAATCTTATAAATAGTTTATATTATATAAATAGTTTATATAACACACAGTTCTTTACACAGAGAGTGTTTAGATTATTAACCAATCAGAGCAGGTTTTTAGGATGATCTGCTCTGGTTGGTTGAGAACAAGTTCATACGTATGAATAATTCATAAGACTCGGATAGTACTAACTACTATTGTGCTATTGTTCGGATAAAAAGGTTCAACTATTTTTGCTTCAACCTCGGTTAATCGCGAACTCGGATAAAGCGGACTCGGATAATCGAGGTTCTACTGCATATATATTAGAGCGTTTAGAACACGAAAATTTTGCACACGGAATTCACGGAAATTATGGAATTCAAGAAATTCATGAAATTCTCGAAGTGCATTGAATTGATGAAATTGAAGGAATCCATTGAACATATTTAATTCATGGAATTCACAGAATTCACCAAATTCACGGAAATAATTAAATTAATGGAATTTACTAAATTTTCTGAATTTATAGAAATTGAGGAATACATAGAACTCAAGGAATTAACTGTAATCACGGAATTTACGGAATGCATAGATTTCTGGGAATTCACGATATTTGGTGAAATTGACGAAACTTACAGAATTTATGGAAATCATGTCATGCAGCATTTAATTAAATTACCGGAATTATTGAAATTTCAGATATTCACGAAATTCATGGAATTCATGAAATTGAAGGGATTCGTTGAACATACGTAATTTATGGATTTCACGGAATTCACGGGATTCACGCAAATAACAAAATTCATAGAATTTACTAAATTTTCTCAATTTATATAATTGGAGAATACATGGAACTCAAGAAATTAACTGTAATCACGGCATTTATGGAATGCATAGAATTCTGGAAATTCACGCATTTTGTAAAATTGTCGAAATTTACGGAATTCATGAAATTAACGTAATTAATGGAATTCCAGAAATTCGCGAAATTCATGGAATTCATGAAATTGTAGGAATTCACTGAACATATGTAATTCATGGAACTCACGGAATTCACGGAAATAATGAAATTCGTGCAATTTACTAAATTTTCTGAATTTGTAGAAACTATGGAATACATGGAACTCAAGGAATTAAAGGTAATCACGAAATTAACGAAATCGATAGAATTCTGGGAATTCGCGGATTTAGTGGAATTGTCGGAATTTACGGAATTCATGAAAATGGCAGAATGTACGGAATTTATGGAATTCAAGGAATTCACAGAATGCATGGGATTTACGAATTCAAGGAATTCATGAAAACCACAGAATTCTCGGAATACATGTAAATAAAGGAATTTGCGAAATTTATTAAATTTATGAAATTAACGGAATTAATGGAATTGCAGAAATTCGCAAAATTCACGTAATTCATGAAATTGAAGTAATTCACTGAGCACGTAATCACGGAATTTACGAAATGCTGGGAATTCGAAGATTTTGTGGAATTGTCGAAATTAACGGAATTAATGGAATTCCAGAAATTCGCGAGATTCAAGGAATTTATTAAATTGTAGGAATTCATAGAATTCACGGAAATAATTAAATTCATGAAATATAATAAATTTTATGAATTTATAGAAATTGGGGAATACATGGAACTCAAGGAATTAACTGCAATCACCGAATTTACGAAATTCATAGAATTCTGTGAATTCACGGATTTGGAGGAATTCTCGAAATTTACGGAATTCATGGAGTAAAAGGAATTTACTGAATTCACGGAATTAATAGAATTTAAGAAATTTTTGAAATTCTGGAGATTTATGCAATTTATAGAATTCGTTAAATTCTGGGAATTGCTTGTATTTCGTGAATTCCTTAAACTTAGTGATTTCCAAAAATCTTGCTAATTACAAGAATCTCGAGAATTCAATTATATGCATGAGCTACATTAATTCCGTTAATTCCATTAGAATTTAGGATAATCCAAAAAGTTCACGGAACTCAAAGAATTCATGAAATTCAAGAAATTCACGGACTTCATGGACCTCTCGGAATTCATGAAATTCGAGAATTCGTGGATTTATTGGAATTCCTTTAATTTCAGGAAATGATGGAATTTACGGAGTTCAATCAATTCACGGAATTTAACTAATTTGTAAAATTCAAGGAAATCGCGACATTCATGCAATTAACGACACTTATGAAATTCCAAGATTTAATGAATTGCGTTAATTGCGTGAACTCCGAGAATTTCTTGAATTCCGGAAATTCAGTAAATTTCGTGAAATCATTTATTTCAATTAATTCAGCGAATTCTGTTAATTTCTTGCATTCCGTGAATTTCGTAAATTGCATTAATTTCGCGAATGTCATAAATACGATCCATTCGATAAATTCCGTGAGTTACGCAAATACAGTGAATTTCGCGATTAGAGCAAATTCCTTGAATTCGGTGACTTCAGTGAATTCCATCGATTCTTTGAGTTCCATAAATTCCATGAATTCCTGGAATTCCTTGAACTCCATTTATTCCGTGAAATCCCTACATTTTGTAAGTTCATTGAATTTCATGAATTCTTTGAATTCCGTGACTTTTATGAATGTCATGAATTCCGGGAATTTCATATATTTCGTGAACTACTTTATTTACATGAGTTGCGCGATTTTCTTGAATTCTATATATTCCGTGAATTTCGTAAATGCCATAATTATTGCTAATCCCTTTAATTCATTAATTCCGTGAATTCCGTGATTTGGATGAATTTCTTGATTTTCATGAATTCTGTGAATTTGTTAAATTTCATAAATTTTATGCACTTTGCGATTTCGGTGAAGTCAGTGAATTCCATTAGTTCTTTGAGTTTCATAAATTCCGTTAATTCCTGGATATCCTGGAATTTCTTGAAATCCATTAATTCCGTGGAATCCCTAAATTTTGTGAGTACATTGAATTCCATGAATTCCGCGATTTTCTTTAATTATTTAAATTCCGTGAATTTCGTAAATGCCATAAATATTGCTAATTCCTTTAATTCTATTTCCGTGAATTCCTTAATATCGATGAATTTATTGAATTTCATGAATTCCGTGAATTTTATGGATTTCGTGAATTTCATGAATTTCGAGAAGTTCGCAAATTCTGTGAATTTCGGGAATGCGGTAAATTCCATAAATTTCTTCAATACCGTCAATTCCTTCATTTTTATAAATTCCGTGAATTCCGTGAATGACATGTGTTCCGTGAATTTCGTGCATGAATTTCTTGCATTTTATGAATTTCGTGAATTCTTTGATTTCCTTGAATTCCGTGATTTCCTTGTGCACAATGTTCGCCTTAAAAATGTTCTATTACATGTATTGAAATTCTTCCGGTGGATTCGCGATTTACAACACTATCAATTTATGTATTGTAATATTATCATTGTAATATCATATTTGCAATTTCAAATTTTTATCAGTTAATTTAATTGACCTAACTATATAAGATAGGTTTTATATAGTTTTTTATAATTATCTGGCCCATTATTAACTATTTATCTCTCTATTTAAATTATCTTTCAAACACTTTCCCTTTCTGACTTAATTTGTATCAGTTTCAAAAATCAGATTAGTCACTCCTCGTAGCACACGTAAATAAGTAATTAGACTCTCCCGCCACTCAGTCTCTAAGAGTTCTACTCTCGATATATCCAATCGATCCAATCACGAGGATCCTTTCGTAACATTGAATGGTGCTAATTAGCTTTTAATAATGTTAATTAAGTACTAACGACTGTTATTTCTACTTAATTTTTTATAATGCATTTTGTTTTTTATACTGTCAACTTGAAATATGCATTCTTCGCAGCTGAGTTCTGCTGGAAGAAATCCTATTCAAAGTAGGTAGTTTGAAAGTCTTTAGAATTGAACTTGGACAAACTTAGTTTTAACAAAATCGAGAGTGCAAAAATTATTCGAATCGAATTTTAACTAAACATTCAGGAAAATGGCTCTAGGTCCCAGTAGAACAGTGGAAAAATACACCTCTGGAATGATGCAATAAAATGATGGGCGATGCGAAGTCATTGAATTCTATGAATTCATTGAATTCCTTGAATTCCAAGATTTTCTTGAATTTCGTGAATTCCATAAAATTCGCGAATTCCTTAAATGCTTTGAATTCCATGAATAGCTTGAATTTCTCGAATTCCTTAAATGCCGTCAATTTCATGAACATCGCGTATTTGATAAATTGCGTGAATTTCATGAACTTGGTCAATTACTTGAATTTGGTCAATTCTTTGAATGTCAACATTTGCGTAAATTAAGTGAGTTGCCTTACTCTGGCGATTTCCGCGAAGATTGAGAATTTCATTAATTTCTTGAATTCTACGAATTCCGTGCATTCCGTGAATTCTATTACTTTTAAGAATTTCCTGTATTCCATAAATTTCGTTTATTCCATGAATTAAATGAATTTTCCGAATTCCATAAATTTTGCGAATTCCATAAATTCCGCGAATTTCATGAAATCCAGAAATTCCGGTCGTTATGTACTATATATCAACAAAAGTTTTGGCTCCGTCAGAATTTTTTTTCCCCTGGAAAAAGCCTCCTGAGAAATGGTTTACATTATTTTTTTTAATTTTTTACTTCAACAGGTGTCGAGATATCCAGCCGCAAGTATGTTACAGAAGTGTTACTGGCTATTGGACTTGTAATGTAAAATTTTAGGTACGGTCTACTAAGGTGGAAATGACATCCTGAGGCAAGCCTCGTCACAGAGGCAGCTACGCAAATTCCGTGGTGCAGGAGATAATGAAAGAAGTGCCATGAGAAAGGGAGGAGAGGACTAATGGTGTCGACGTGAAAGACACCTCACTGGTATGTGAGGTTGTTAGTTGTCACACGATGTTCTCCAGATAAGATTGTTAATTTGGGTTTTCAAAGAGGCATCAAAGGTGGATAAACCTTCAAGCTTCCCAAGGGAGAGATGATGAATCTATGGAGGTTAAGTTGAAAGCTTCTAAGTAATCCATCCAGGTCACCAACAAATTGCTATCATAGAATGAAACGTCTTTGCAGACGCTTCTGCCAATTAACAGATGCTCCCGACAAACTGTGACAGATTTTTTAGAGCTACGCTGTTCATAAATATCTCACTTTTACAGTTCTAATCGTTAGAACAACCCTGCCTTTTAGGATACCTATTCTTTGGTAGGAGCAGAGTACGTCTTAACACCAGCTCCAAATTAAAGTATAAGGAAAATTCCCAACCAGGTGATAGTGCACAGAGTTGAACTTCTTCCACCAGAAGTTTATGATACCATCTGATCCTGCAGCGAAGAAGTTCTTCATGTTGTTCATGTTCTTCGATCTGTTCTCTTTGCCTGTTCGGCAGTGATTGGTAGACATTCCTTATCCGATGTGATGAGGTTTTTGCAAAAATTTTGAAGCGGATGTTATTATGAGTACCTTCATTTAATGAGTACTGAGCTTCGTAAATCTCTCTCAAAGGTTGCGTTTCAGGTGAGCACCCGAGTGAATTCGTGGAGAAACTAAAGAAGTGAGCGGAGTTTAATAGAGTGATGTGGAAGCGTCCCAGTATAATAAAAAGTTCAAGCGTGTGCCGGGTATATGTTTAGATTTAGATATTTGGCTAGTAATGTTTAGAAAAAAATAATTGAGATTATGTTATAAAAAAGTTTACAAAAATTATCCTATATTTATTCCATAAATTTTTATGTTTCACCACCTGCAGCTTCAGTGTGAAAACAGCATATACAGCGTCCTGCATGCTGACAAGTACTACACTTTCGACTTCACGCCACTTTTTACCGCAGAGGAATCTGCTTAACTCTGGGAGAGGCGAGTAAGTAATTACCACGCCTTAAAAAGTTAAGGCGTAGTGGCTTTTTGCCTGGTCTGTTGGCAGAATGTGCCTTCGGAATGGTTGAAGAGACACTAGAAGCATCAACCCCCAAGAAGACCCTGCTGATAACATTTCCATGTACTTGTTTGTGCATTTAAATGGCTGAGGTGCTTCCCGGAAGGGCGTCTGGATCTTCTTGGTTCTATCTAGCGTCATATTGAGGGCGTTAACACGCGTAGCCTTATGAAGCAAGCACTGCCTTGAAGTAGTAGTGCCACTACTGCCAAGGGAACGGGGTTGGAAAAATTATTTCGCTTGCTTCATAAGGCAACGCGTGTTTAACGCTCTAAATATGACGCTTGATCGAACTAAGAAGATCCAGACCCCCTTCGGGGAAGCACCTCAGCCATTTAAATGCACAAAAAAGTACATGGAAATGCTTCGCTTCCACTTACCTATTATTTTTTTACCTGGGTGAAGCTGAACACTCACCCAGCACCGTCGAAAAGCTCCAAAAGCACCCGAGTGCACTCGAATGGTCGCCTGGAACGCACCCCAAAAATATTCGACCTCCCCGGTCTCAGGCGGTTTTGGCGGAAACAGGGTTATCGGTGAAAAAACTCGTTAGGTAAGTGAATAACTACCGATTCTCGCTTATACATCCATCCGTCTTCTGTACTCTCCCCCTTGCGTCAGGTAAAATCCGTGTTTTAGTTAAAATACTTTTCTTCGCGAGTATCAAACTCACTGGGCACCGGGGCATCCTAAAGACATCCCTAGAATGTACCTCTATGCATTGTGACTTGGCGTCTTTAGAACATCCTATGGATCTTTTCATAGCTTTAAAAGGTCCTCATGACATTCTTTAGACTTTCGTGAAAAGACGCTTCTAGGACGACTTTAGGACTTGTGTGTTGATTGGGAAAGGTGTCACGTGGGTTTCGAAAACTACAATCAACTTCAATCTGATTCTTTCTAGACATTCCCTTCAAATTTCATTATGCGCAATGACTTGAACAATAAATAATAGAGATGCACATAAAAAGATTGTAAAATGGAAGTGGCTTGATACCATTTATGATTTAATATTTTGTACTTAAATTTTTGAACGGTTTAATAGTTCGCAGAGGAAAATTATGAACATACACAGAAATGTAGATACATGATATGTATTAAAATATTGTGTTCGGATTCTTTACCAAATTTAACAGAGTAGACCGGTGTTGGACTAGCGTTGGGAAACGTTGGAACAGGCTTAATTTAGTATTAGTTTCCCCTATTATATGCTATATTTTTCTAACAATTGTTCCCAAAAAGTGTGCATTTAGATCCAATAAATCTCTTTCCTTTAATTTTTATTTTAAATTCTTCTTCCTACCTAAAGTACAGCCTAATACTCTTGATTTGAATTAATGAATCTCGGCACTAATCAATTGTGCTTCAATGACTGGTTGGAAGAACCGATTATTCAGAGGATCCTCATTCGATATTGGTACGCTCACGTTGGCAATGCTGCCATCGATGCGTACTTTAACTTTGACGTAGTTATTAGGATTCAATTGCTCAGCATATTCGAGACGTTCATTCGTATTAGGGATCATTAATGGACAACAAACACTATGATATCGCATTACTCCTATGACGTACTCCCGATCCTCGTCTGTTACGAGAAGGTAAGATCCTGCTCCTAAAGTGTAAACTCGACCTCGATTTAAAAAACTTTCGTAATGACGAACTCCTAGTTGAATCGGAAGAGGATGAACTGCGGGATCTTTATGTGGCCAACCTGATTCTGCGAAAAGAAATTATGGAGAGCAAATTAATAATGGTAAAACTGAAACCTTGGTTGAAAGCTAAGAGTTTGGATATGGCAGGTAAAAAGGCAAAGAGGAAGAACAAAGTAGGCAAAACAATGGGAGGAATAATAAAGGAAAGGAGAGAGGAATGTATAACAGGCAAATATAAGAAAGAGAGATAAGAAGGGAAGGGTAATTAATAGTAGAAGAAGTAAAGTTGGTAGGAGAGAGGTAGATGATAATAGGGGTATATGTACACACAGACATGCAGGAGAAATTAAATGAGATCAGAAGAGTGAGAGAGAAATTAAATTAAGGATTAGGCTTATAAAACGAGTAGATTTCAATACGCAAACAGAAGAAAGGAGAGGAGAAGTGGGACGATGGTCGTGGGGGCTAAAGCGTAGGCTTTGGACCCACTCTGTCGGCTTGCTGATTCGATTCTCTCCGCGTACCCTGGAAGAGCCTCAGGGACCGATGCGGTGAACACTAGCCTAGCAAGGGAGTTGCTTATCTCCTGAGAGTCGTGGGACCGGTACTTCTAGAGAAAAAGGTTCTAGCTTGAAAATAGCTGTTGCTCTTGGTGGTTCGGAACCCACCTGAGACTGTAGGTCCCCCTTCTTCTACTACCAAGTAAATTAAACCCTTAGGGAGTACATTTTCATTCGAGAAAGGAGAGAAGTGTATATTAAGACACTGAACGGGGAGACAAAGAATTTTGTGAAGAACCTATGAAAATGAAATGTTTTATCTTAAAGGAAAATGTATAGAAGTGAGGAAGGTGAATATACGAGCTCTTGAGAAGAAAGGTGAACGTTGATTGATATTGTGATTGTGGATGAATGATAAGATAATGGGAGAGGGAAATGAAAATAAGGCGATGGAAATAATGATGACAGAAATTAAAAGAGTATTGATGGACAAAAAAAAGTTAGCGAAAGAGGAATTAGAAAAAATAGAGAAAAGGAAAAAGTGCTAGGAAAGAAATAGGAGACAAATAATGGAGTATATTGCGATGTATGATAAAATGAAGTGGAGGAGAAAATTTTTTTTTTTAAAGACAACAGTGAGAAAAAAAGAAGGGAAAAAGTAAACCCCAATATTGTCAAGTCAAGATTTCGTTTTTTCAGATAAATTTTTAAACAAATTCAATAAACAAATCATTTACTTACTTTAAGGCCTTTTATTTCATGGAAATACCATATTGTATAATATATTATTATGTACTATTATTCGACAGGACACGCTTATTATTTTTACAGTTATTAATAAAAATTAGTAGATTTCATAAAAAATAATATGTTGTTTTATTAAAAAACGGCCTCAGAGTAATTTGTTTATAAAATTTATTCAAAAATTATGAATTGTTGTCTAAAATCAAAATATCACAGTAAAGGCCCATTTGTTATATAGATTTATTTGATTGTGTTAAATAAACTAAATTTATCTATTAAAACAGGACCCAATTATGGATTTTTTTATCACATATTTAACAACAATTACTAATTGTTTAGTTCTGATACAAAAACAACTGTAGAGAGCTATAAGTAAGACATTAGGAATTATTTATCTGAAAAAACGACATCCATCTATTGAAAAATAGCAAAACAATTAATTTTGTTTATTTAATTTTTTTAAGCAAAGGTAAATTATTTTTTTACAATCAAGTTTTACATCGAGAGGTATTTTTAACATATCCTAAGTTGTTTTAAAAAAACGAATTTCTTATACTTAAAAATGGTGTCTTTGTAATTTTTTTCATGAATTTTTATTTTTAAATGAAAAAACACTGTTTTTAAATTTTCCTTGACTACTTTGTTAGAAATTTCGTTAGATTTAATTTTTAAAAAATCTTTCAAATTGGTTGAATAGTTTGGGCTAAAATTTAATTTTTCCAAGGATACCTCAATTGGTGACTCGATGAAAGTTTTCAAGATTTTATTTTTTCATGTAATTCGCTATGATCAAAAACCCAACAACTAAATTTCGACAATCACTATAAAATGCGCCCACTGCAATATGAAAAAAAATTCCCCTTTTTTCGCCTAAAAAGAAAAGAAAAAGAACCTCTCGCTACGGATAAAAATATAAAAGAAACAAAAAAGGAAAGAAAAATGAGAAGGCAATCAACCAAATCTCCTTCTTCTCTCTTTTTTAGTTTACTTGATTATTGGACGTTAATTAGGATTTTATATTTAATTTTAATCTCATTTAAATTTCTTCAATTTCAGACAAGTTATTTTTATTTTTTTAAATAAGTTGTTCATATTTTCAACGAATTACAGTCATTGTAAAAATAAAAAATATTTATCGAAAGAGTGTCCAGTTAAAAATTAGCAAAATACATTTAACGAATTGATAGAAAATAAATAATGACCAAATTCCTGCAGAAAAATGTTATTAACAATAACTGTCGTAAAACTTTAAATTTCACGTAACAGCTCAAATTTTATTTTTCATTTGTCCCTAGGAACCGAATAAAGTAATTTCCGTGTGAAAAGCTGGACAATCGCAAAATAATTTACCAGAGAAGCTTGTAGCAGAGAAATTATAAAAAAACGACACGTTTAAAAGATAGATATGAGGAATAGAAAAAGAAGGTTAAAAAAGATTGGAGCATGAGAATGGGGTTCTTTGATACGCTGGTAAGGCCGAAATTAGGTTATGTCGTAGTAGTAGAGATGGACGCTAAGAATGGATCAAGGGACGACTGGTTATATGTATTCTGACGGAGGAAGCGCCAAGAGATAAATGAAGTAGTAGATCGGGAATGAGGGAGAAGATAGAAGACATGAGAAGGAGGCTGATAGAATGAACGAAATTTGAAGGCGAAGGACGAGCCCTGTCTAAAGTTTCGCACTAAGCCTAGGCTCGGCTGCCTCGTCACGGAGAACCGCTGCATGCTAGGAAGTGGAGGGAAATCGCACGCGCGCGCCGGGTAGATACGACGCTCTCTCACCACTTTACCTATGCGGCTGTTTCCGCCCAGCGCGTGCGCGCTCCCCCTCCACTCTCCGGCATGCGGCGGTTCTCCGTAACGAGGCAGCCGAGCCTAGGCTCGGTGCGCACCTTTAGAGTGGGCTCGTCTAATCTCTAATCATAGTTTACTCCAGACATTTCTCCTATATCACCGTCCTCAAAGATATTTTTCTCAAACAAGTTCTTTGAGGATAGTGATATAGGAGAAATGTCTGAAGTAAACTATGATTAGAGACTAGACTAGCCCACTCTAAAGTTGCACACTAAGCCGAGGCTCGGCTACCTCATTACGGAGTACCGCTGCATACCGGGAAGTGGAGGGAGAGGGCGCGCGCGCCGGGCACATACGATGCTCTCTTACCACTTTCCCCATGCGGCGGTTTTCCGAAACGAGGGAGCCGTGTGGAAAGTGGTGGGAAAACGTCGTATCGAACAGAGAGTGCTAGATCTGTGAATAAAAAGAGTAAACATGGGAGCATGTATAGGCGGATAAATGAGAGCCATTGAAAGAATGTATGAGAAAAAATCTAGTAGCATTCTTCTCCTAAATAGTAAATATTCCAAGTAATCGAAATATTTATTTTGTATTATCTAATCTTTAGTAGCTTCTTTTTCTCTAAATGAAGTAGAATAATTTCAGCAGTGATTAGCAAAATTTCACTAATTTATTAACTTAGAGAACGCTGTGCGTTGTAAAATAATTAGTTTTTTTAATTTTAACCGATTTTTAAAAGAGAAAAAAAATCTATTTTAGGAGTCAGAATTAAAGATATTATGCTATTTACCAACGCGATCAGGAAAGATCGCCGAGATAAAGAATAGAGTACCGATCACAGTCCACATTTTCTTGAGGTGCACAAAAATTACTAATATGGAATTATAATTACAAATATCGCTTTCTATATCTGCGTAGCACATAAATAAGTTTCGAGAGAGGCAAACTCACGTAACCACGTATGAATTATAAATATTGAAATAATGATAAAAAATAAATTTGATACTTTATTTTTAAATACGTGACTAACCAATCCAGGCCCAAGATACTAAAATTGATTTAATGTACATTGAATATGAGAGTGTTTAACATAATTTAAAGGAGTTCACATTATAAAGTTAATCAAGTGCGAAGCACGAAACGTGGTGAGAATATATTTGTTAAACTCGAAGAAGCTTTAAATAAGGGAATTAAAAAATTACCAAATACTTGTCAATAGTAGGACCTACAATTTGGCAAGTTTTATGCCCCCCTTCGGAAACTATAGAAGTTCAAATTATATGAAGAAAATTAATTTTTTGTTAATCTATTAAATTTTAAACAAAATTTAAATACGTTTAAGGTTAGTTTCGGATGTGCTGGCATCGGATCAGACTTAGCTCCATCCTATGATAGCACATTTGAACGCACTTGTGCCTACGCATTCACCTTTAAACTCCATTAGTTTCGGATGTGTTGGCATAGGATCAGACTTAGCTCCATCCTATGATAGCACAATTGAACGCATCTGACGCATTTGCGTTTAAGCTTCATTAGCTTACACTGTACTAACATAGGACCAAGACTAGCTCCGTCCTATGCTAGCACAGTGGAACTCACCTGCGCATACGCATTTGCATTCGAGCTCCATTAGTTCCGGATTTGCTGGCATAGGATGAGACATATCTCCATGCAACGATATCAAATTTGAACGCACCAGCCCATGCGCATTTGCGTTTGAGCTCCTTTACCTCATACTGTGCTAGTATAGGACCGAGCTTAGCTCCATCCCATGATAGCACATTGGAACGCACTTGCGCCTACGTATTTGCATTTAAGCTTCATTAGTGCCGGATGTGTTGGCATAGGATCAGACTTACCTCCATCCTATGATAGCACATTTGAAGGCACCTGTACCTACGCATTCGCGTTTGAGCTCCATTAGCTTACAGTGTGCTAGCTTAGGATCGAGCTTAGTTCCATCCTATGATAGCACATTGGAACACACTTGCGCCTACGTACTTGTATTCAAGCTCTACTAGCTTCGCTGTGCTGGCCTAGGATAGAGCTTATCCTCATCCTATGATAGCACAGTGGAAAATTCTTCTACAAATTGGAGGGAAATTTTCCGATATTTTTTACTGTGATAAAAAGGCTTGTTTCTTACATAGACTTGGTTAAAGAATAAAATGATTCACATATACATTTGGTGCATATAGGGTGGCGATTCGGCGGGCGATTTCAAGTTCCAGTTTATTTCACGGTTTTCCGGTCGACCAAAAGTAAAATATTCATATTTGCCGCAAAACGAAAACAATTATTTTTATTATTAACGTTCATTCTGAAAATAATTAAAAATAAAAAAATTGAAAAATAAATGATTTTTTAAACAAATACTTCAGTTTGACACTTATATGTACCAATCATTCACAAAAAATGGAATAGTTAAACTTTCAGTTGAAAGAATTAATTTCCGAAAAGCAAAAAATGAATTTTCAACAAACTAGTTCAATTTTCATCCTAACTGATGAATTGTGAACTTAAACAATAAATCTTCAACAGGAACAGTTGACTTTTAGACCAAAAAGATGAATTTCTGAATAAAAAAGATAATTTTTCAACGAAAAATTAAATAAATGAACTTTTATTTATACAAAATAATGTTTAACCAAATAAATAAATTTTTTATTAAAATCATGCAATATTCAATTTAAATACTCAATAGAATTTACAAACAAACAAATTTTTACTTAAAATATTAACTTAAACTTAAACTATGAAATATTCAATTGGAAAAAGTTAATTTTTCAGGTAAAAAATTACTTTACACAAAAAAACTAACTTTTAACAACAGAAAAAATTACTTTTAATAAATAAATACATTTCTTTGACCAGAATAATAAAATTTTAAGCCAGGAAGATAAATTTTTTACTAAAATGATCATTTTTAACTAGATTTTTTAATTTTTTGACTAATAAAAAATATAATTTTCAACGAAAAATTAAGTAATTATATTTTTATTTAAAAAAATGAATATTTAGCCAACAAGATGAATTTTTAACAAAAGTGATGGAATATTCAACTGAAATAATAGTTTCATTTTTAGTTTTAAAAAATTACTCTTCATCCGAACAAAAAACTAGTTTTCAATCAAATAAATTTTTTTACAAAAGAAATTAATTTTTAACTTAAACTATAACTCTTTAACCAGGTCATTCAATTTTTAATCAAAGAGCTGATAAAACGTCAAAGAAAGTTGTGCAGTCTGATTTTTGATTGAGGTTTTCAATTTTTTATAAATAAATAACTATGACAAAAAAATGGCAATTTTTTCTATTTGACGTTCCCGATGCTCGTCAATAATATGACAATTGCTGTAATAGCTGACGTTTCATAGATTAAATATATAAAATAAAACTTATATTGCAAGAAATTTGAATGGTAAAAATATGTCAATGAAAAAAATTTCTCTTTAACGTATTATTATTAATATTATAAAGAAATTCAATAAACTAATACATTATTCAGGAATTTGTTTTTAGAAAAATTCGTTTTTTTCGATGTCAGTTTTAAAAATTAGGAATCTCATGATAATTTCAGAAAAATTCATAAGTTTTTTATAAATTTTATGATTTTGAAACGAATTTAGTAAACAAATTCATTATTTGACAATTTATCGACGGAAACACTCGTTTTTTCCAATGCCAGTCCTTTTAATTGGGAACTTCATAATAATTTTAGCAATATCCATCACTATTTGATAATTTTTAAAAAAACAAATTCAATAAACAAATGCATTATTCGGGCTTCTGTTGGCGAAAAATTACTTTTTTTTGATGTCAGCCCTTATAATAGAGAACTTCATGTTAATTTTAACAAAATTCATAATTAGTTCATCAATTTTCAATTTTTTTAACAAATGAATTATACTGAAATTATCGTAAAGTTCATAATTAAAAGGACTGGAATTGAAAAAACTGAGTTTTTTCGTCGATAAATGTCCAAATAATGCATTTTTTTATTAAATTTGTTTAAAAAATGAGAAAATTTAGTAACTTATTATGATTTTTTCTAAAATTATTATAAGGTTCCTAATGTTAATAAATTGTCGTGGAAAAAAACAAATTTTTCTAAAAACAAATTCCTGAATAATGTATTAGTTTATTAAATTTCTTTGTAATATTACTTTAAAGAGAAAATTTTTTTCATTAACATATTTTTACCATTCAAATTTCTTGCAATATAAGTTTTAAAAAAACGTTAAATTTTTGTAAATTATAAAAAACACATTTTCAACAAATGAATTGTTTATAAATTTTGTTTGTTTATTGTATCATGATGGAATATCTTTATATAACGCAAATCTATGAAACGTCGGTGATTAGAACAATTTTCCTATTATTGAGGATCACCGGGAACGTCAAGTAGAAAAAATTGTAATTTTTTCGTCATATTTATTTATTTATAAAAAAATTGAAAAACTAAATTAAAAATCAGTTTTCATATGACCCAGATGCTAAAGCCGGCCTCAAAAGTGCGCAACCCTGTTAAAAAAAATCGCAGAAAATTCTAGCCAGCTACTTAAGAATTTTGAAAAACAATTAAGAGTTACTAACTGAAACATAACATACCTCGAAGTATTATTAATGGTCAAGGTATATTATGTACGTTATCGATCGCTATCGATTTTTTACTAATCGCTTCTACATAGCACGTGTAGTATTTGTTTTATTCGTTAAAAATAAGCTTGAAAATAAAAAAAGAAGAAAAATTTGTAGAAAAATGACATAAATTGCGCACAAATGCGCACAAATTGTGCGCAAGCCTTTTAAAATGGAAGGTTCAAGCATCGATAACTGTCATTTGGTTATTGTGAATTCTCTTTTGTTAAAGCTCCTTCGGCTTTAAAGTCGAAAATATGCTTAACTATATCAGGACAAATCTCGTTTTTAATGGTTTATTTAATATTTGTTTCTTATTTTGCATTAAATTTTATTCTTTGCCATTCTGAAAAAAGTATAGTATTTCAAAAAATTCATATTATTACCGCTCATGATATGCATTAGTATTAAAACAAAAGTAGTTTTACTGTCGTAGCGTGCGCCGTTAGTCCAAAACTTTTTATTTTTTATTTTTAATCTTGTTTATTAATTACAAACAAAACTTAAGCTTTCTCCCTTGGCACAAACTTATTTGGCAAAATTAATTTAGCAAAGGATTAATTGACCGAAAATCATTTTAACGAATATTTGCGAAGGTTCAGTTTCAGATTTAAAAATTGTTTATTTACATTCAGATAGGTGTTTGTAAATTAATTTGCGTTAAAGAAAAATGACGAATTGAGTTAAAACTTACGCAGAAACCATCTTAAGCCTGACAACATTAAAAAAATTTATAATAATAATACTAACCTTTCTTTTTTATTCCTCGGTGCGTAACCTTAAACTCAATTGGTCATTTTTCTTTCAGTCATTTTGTTCAATTTTCACTACTTTTATCCCGTTAATCAACCTTATTACGCATCATGCATGTTGCATTTGTCATTAAACATATATCTAGATGTAAATAAACAATTTTTAAATTTTTGGATAGTTGAACGTTCGGTTCAATGATTTTCGGATAACTGATTTTTCGGTAAACTGAACCTTCGCAAAATTAGGCCTTCTGAAATTTGAACTTTCAATAAAATGAACTTTCGGAAAAATGAAACTTTGCTAAAACTACACCATTAAGCCGTCTCCCTTTCGGGGTAGGCGTGACTCATTGGGTAGGGAAGGTAGTAGTCTGAGAAAGGGGTTATAGAATTTTTAGATTGAACTAGAATTCTTGTGTTATTTATTTAAATATTACGTTCATTCCGCAACACTGCTCGTACCCAGGTTGCTGATCAATCTCTCTAGCAATCACCCCAAGTTTTTTGCTTCAGGCGTCATTCACTCTACCGGCACTTTTTTTATTAACTATTTGCCCTTGTCTCTTTAAACAGCTCTCTCAGTCTTCAATCTGCAGCAACAAAATCAATTATACTGTGGCTATTTCCTCCAGACCAGCTTTACATGTGGATTATTTTATCCCCACCCATCTATTCATGTTCCCTAGAAGAATTATTTTTTCAACATGATCGCAAATATTTCTAGATACATTTATAGTGTCCCAGAAGGCGTCTTTTACTTCTCTGGAATCACTATCAACCGGCGCGTAACACGCTATGATAAATAATCTTCTGATTCCTACTTTCATTCTAGCCCACAGCAATCTGGGAGGTACAAAATCATAATCTCCGAGATGCTGCTTCGCTCTTTTATTCAGAATCAGACCTACTTCTTGCCTTCCATGTGATTCGCTATCTACCCCTGACCATATTTTAATTATTATTTCGTTGAAATGGTTTTCGGTCAATTAATTATTCGGCAAATTAGTTTTCCTTAAAATAAATTTGGGCGCTATTTAATTAAGAAATGAGCCGTGCCGATATTTCTTTTCTAATGGGTACACTCGCGGTGCCGAATTGAATCTTCCAAGGCACATAAGATGCATCATATTTTCAATTAATTGAAAAAAACAACAAAAAGACCATTTTCGGAAAAAACTCTCTGTTTTAGTATATATTTAGCCATTTTGATTCTGCGTTTAAAATATGACATCATGCAATTTATAATTGTAGGAGAAAACTTGCCGTTTGTAATACAAGGACAAAAAATCAAGACTGAGAAAGCGCCTTACGATCCTTTATCAAAATGTTTAATCGGTTCTGAATTTTGAGACCGCATAAAGACTGAAATGATTAAATCATTGATTAATTCAATTTCAATTAACAGAATGAATTTATTTATATAACTAAAAGAATTTTTTATTTAAATATTCATAAAAATCGGTTAATATTTGCAGTAATAATGTGAATCTGTAGGAATAAAGAACTTCTGTGAATTTACAATGCACTTTTTTACCAAAGTAATGCAAAAGAAGATATTTTTTGGAATTTTGACCACATGAATTATTTGTAGGTAGAGTATTTGCAACTATTTTCTACATAAGTCTGACTTGTTTAAACAATATTTATGCTATTTCACAATTGTTTTCCCCTTTAAGTCGTAAGAATGGTGCAAGGTTGTTTCAGCAGGATATTTGTACTTAAAAAAATTAAGTTGCTAAACAATTTTTTCCCCGTAAATCTTTAAGAAATATTTTCTGAAATTTAAATCACACAACTAACGATGGATAAGGGGCCATTCTAGTAATTACGCCCGAAAAAAACGCTATTTTTGTGAATTTTTTATGAGATTATAGAAAAATATTTTGATGTAGAATTTGCTAGGCTTTAAATACAATCTTTAAATACATAAAAAAAATTTATTAATTTTCTTCACTTTCTATATACAAAAACGTCAGTCGAACGCAACGCCTCGAAAATTAGGTAAATCCGGCTTGTTGAAAAAATCATGAAACTGTGCGATCTTAAATAGAAAAATTCAAAAAATTTATGTTAAGTAAGAGAACAGCTATGTCCCCTATACATTTTTTTAATGTACGTGAAAAAATAACAAAATATATATAGGGGACATATCCACTGTTATCATTAACCCAAAAATTTGTTTACTTTTCTGTTTTCTTTTGCCCAATTCCGATATTTTTTTAAACAAGCCGGGACCTATCTACTTTTCGATACGTTGAGTTTTACTGACATTTAATCGAAATGCTGACTCTGCTTGTTTGAAGATATCGTTATTAAATAAGGTACGAAAAACTTAGACCAAAATATTTAACCGAGTAGCCTCAAAATTCAAAACCGATTTCTATTCTGAAAAGGGGCATTAAGAAGTCGTAGAAAATGCGAGAATACACTACAATCGACAATTTTCTGAAAAAATTTTTTTTTTAGCGGTTTTTCCAACGATTTTTTAAAAACTATTTCGCACCTTTTTTGAATAGGTACTTACGATTCAAAGTCAGCAAGCTTTTAAATAGTATTTGTGCTAGTCGTATCAACAATTTTCAATGGTGTTGAATTTTAATTACCAAAGAGAAGACGGGAGATGGAATTAGGTAATATAAGTGTAAAGGGCGCATGAATAATACTACTGGATATCAACTTCAAGGGTGCCTCTGAAGTATGTGGTACTACGTTTGTAGGAACGACCTGAGATGCTTGGTCGAATGATAAAATCCATGTGGGTGTAAACGAGAAGAAGCAAGCGCACTCGTAAAAGTTGAATATTAAAGGGTGTAGCAATAAAGAGAGGACTGTGCTACAAAATTATAATTGCCTTAAGAAAAAAATAAATAACATCTATCGTTTTAAAATTCTCTTTTTAAAACTTACGCTTCAAAAAAGGCATAGGTAATATTTCCCAACTGTTCGGCAACAACTCATACCAGGAGTGTTAGTTGAAGTTTGCCGGTTTTTTCAATAAAGAAAACACTTAATTCTGATGCCATGATGCCATGATTTTTTCTGCTGTGGGTTCTCGAAATAAATCGCTTTTTCGTCCCCCGTGATAATTCGATGCCGAAAAGATTTCCTTTCGAACCGTTCAAGCAGCATTTCACAAATGGTTTTTTGATTTTCCATTTGTCTATCGTTCAGTTGGTGTGATACCCATTTTCTATACTTTTGAATTTTTCCTATGGCTTTTAAAAGTTGGAAAATTGCTGCTCGCGTCACATTTAGTGTTTGTGCTAATTTTTGTTGCGATTGGGGTGGGTCTTCATCCAATAACGCCTGCAATTCCTCGTCTTCGAACTTTTTCGCTGCACCAGGATGATCATTGTCTCTTAAATCGAAATTTCGACTTTTAAATTGACGAAACCATGTCTAACATGTTCTGATGACTGAAGCATATGCACCATAAGTTTTTACCAGCAACCGATGAGCTTCAACTGCTTTTTTCTTTTTATGAAATAAGAAAAGCAACGAATGCCGCAAATGCGATTTACTTGGAACGAAACTCGACATATTCACTGAGGTAAACAACTATGATTCTATTATTTTGGAAAATTGGAATTGTGTATTTTTGAAGGTTATTGTCCATAGAAAAATATGAGATAGATGCCAATTCATAGAAATGTATACATATCTCTAGCGACATCTATAAGTAAAACCGGCAAACTTCAACTCAAACCCCTAGTAAAAGCATACTATAAGAACTAGTAAACTTTCTCAAATGAATAAATTCCTAATTTGACAAATAAATCTGGGCGCAATAATTAATAGAATCAACACACAGTGCAATACATTAACTGTAACTAAATAAATTTATTTGGCTTTTATGTAACGAGTTATTGGAGTGTAGATACATTAATGTGTAACTGGGCATCATAAAATAACCATTTCTCTATTTGGAGTGTTTCTTCACATAAATCTTTGTAACTTATAAAAGGTATGTAACTTCGGTTTTTAATTAATACAGATCCTTCTATGATTACATAATTACCTTCGTAGCCAATTCAATGGTTCCTTTTCTTAAGCAAACAATATAAGGCTTATTATATAAATATAGATAATTTTATCTTTTGTAAGTTTAGTGAAAACGACAAAGACAATTGTCAGGGGAAAAAATATTATAGGTACATTGTAATATATGTTTATAGGAAACGCTTCAAAACGTCAATGTTTAACAATTTTATCGATAGAAATTTAATAAGATATATCCTAAAAATATATTTAAGGCGTATCACACTAACGGTGCAATGATATTTTCCCAACAGTAAGAATTTATTTTTACTGATGTTCTATTTCGTTGGTTCACCTCATTCGTGTAATAATACTTTTACATAATGTAGCCGAACAACTTCTTGTGTAAATAAAATTGGCTTATCTCATTTTTTGTTTTCATTCAATTAAAATCAAGCCCCTTTCTTCTGCTAAATTTAATAGTTCTTTGTACTCTCTTACATTATATCTCCATCTCAATATAAAACCTTATTTTATTTCTATTCTTGCTTCTCACTTCCTAACTATTATTAGAGTCTCTTTAGCCTTCTCTCTTCCGTAACTTCCTAGTTGTTTTCATGTCTTTTTATTCCCTTCTTGTTATATACCTTCTCAGCTCCATTTTTTTATTTCTCCACTAGCCCTACTTAGCCCTTTCCCATTCCCATTTTTCATATTCATTTTTCTCTTTTTGTTACAATATTATACATTATTTAATGTAAATCAAAAATACTATCTTTTGTCCCTATTCCTGTTATATTTGACAAGACCACTATAACCTCTGTTTGTCTTTCCTGTACATCTTTTATATTTTTTTATTTTTTTCCTTTTCCTTTTTATAATGTTCACCTTACTCTCTTCCCTATTTTCCTTACTTTAATCGCGATCTCTTTATTCTATTCTTTCTTTCACTTCAGATTATCTATATCATACAACTTGTGCAAATACTTTTGAATACCCTAGCCTGACAGTCTTCCCTTGTTCTTCCTTTATTCCACTGCTACTTCTTTTATCTTTCTTTGGATCTCGCTTTCTTTATATGATAAGGCATGATTGATATACGCCTTTTTTGTGTCTAGCCTACTTTGTTTCTCATAACTTCTTGTTCCGCATTACGTTATTTCATTTTCACTAATAAGATGCGTTTTATGCTTGTGCCCCCTTCCCCAACTTCCCAAAATCTTTCTCTAGAAACATCTCTACTTCAGGTTCGCCCCTTGCCACGTAATTTACTATCTCCTATCCCATCTTTCCCTTCTTTCGAGCTCTTTTTCCACTTCACTTACTTTCTTTACAACTGCCTCTAAATCTACTACAAAATAACTCCAAAGATACAAGCTCCAAAGATACGAGTAACAAAGATACGAGCGCTCTACAGACACGAACGTCCCGGCTGCAAAGGAGCGAGTGGAATCTTGCCCCTCTACCCCCGCTCTATTCGAGAGTCTGGTGCGTGCGAGAGCGCCCTGCCTTAAATTTGACGAGCGGATGCGCGTTGCAGGTCTGTGTGTACTCTCGCGTATTACCCCTGAAATTTAAACGTCACAGGAGTGGTGGAGTGTACTTTTTCTTCTTTTACCTTTTCTAATACTTCCTTTGTTATTTAAGTTCGTTTACTATCCCTTTTTCTTTATTCCTCATTTTTTATATCTTTTCCTTTATTCTTTCTTAATAATTCCCACCCGTTGATTTGCTCTTATTTTTTGTCTTTCTATGTATTAATATATTATTTATTTGATTCTTCGAATGAAATCCTCTCTAGCTAACGCTATGATTCAAACTCAGCTCTCTGCTTTGAAATTAAAAAAAAATTGATAGTCTTAAAAATTCAAATAAATAATTACTGATAATTTATTTCAGTTAATTTTATTTTAATTATTATTAAGAAAAGAAAAATAGATGATCAAAAGTGCAGAATTAAGTAGTTTCCTCAAAATTGTCCGGTAGATATTTGGAGAAAATTCTTTCCCTCCATGGCTTAAGGCGCTTCCTAGGGCTTGATTTTTAGTCTATATATTATAAAGGACAACTTTTTTCCTAGAATTATGAATTGTTTTTCATCTTATAACCACATAATCTAAAGGCTGAATACAATCTCTCATATAGGGCTTTTTAAAAAACAATCTTGTTGTTGTTTTTTTAACTTAATTTAAAATGTGTTGCATTTTATGCTCCTGGAAAGGAGCGAACCGCAACCGTGTGTGTACCCATGTTAAACCGAATATCAGCACCATCGTTTCAGCATGGGTACACTCACACTGGCGGTTCGCTCATTCCCAGGCACATAAAATGCATCACATTTTTAATTAACTAAAAAAGACAGCAAGTTTGTTTGGCGAAAAACCCTTTTCTGAGGAATCGTATTTATCCACTTAGATTGTATGGTTAAAATATAAAATTAAACAATTTACAATTGTAGGAAAATAAATATTGACGGATTTGGCCAAAGAAAATTGAACAAAAGGCTGATAAGATTTTTAAGAGTTGTCGAGTCTGATTTTGAAAATCAGCTTTACATTTTTTTATAAATAACCAAATATGACGAAAAAATTCCAATTTTTTCTATTTGAAGTTTTCATAGAGTAACATTAGTTAAAGATATTTCAATATTACATATTAAAGAAAAAAAGCTTGTATAAACAAATTCTATCAACAAATGCATTAATTAGCTACTTTTTGACAGAAAAATTCGTTTTTCCCGATGTCATTATTTTTTTACATGAGGAACTTTATGATAATTTCAGAAAAATTCTTTATTTGTTAATTAATCTTATGAATTGAGAAAAAAAAAGAATGATTCAGGCATTTTATAACAGAAAATTTTGTTTTTTTGCCGGTCCTTTCAGTTTGGAACTTCACAAAAATTAAAAAACATGCATAACTATTAAATAAATCAATTTATTTTTTTAATAAATATGTTTAAAAGAAATATCAGCTCTTTATGAATTTTCCTGAAATTATCATGAGGTTGCAAATAAAAAGACTAATATCGAAAAAAAAAGAATTTTTTCGTCGGTTGAAGCTCCAAGAATTCATTTGTTTATTAAAGCCGTTGTAGAAATTTATAAAATTTGTCAATAAATCATTAATTTTTTCTGAAATTATCATGAATTTTCTGACTAAAATAAGTTATTATCGAAAAAAAAATTTCTTGCGACAAAGTCCTTATCTATGCACTTTTTTATTAATTTTTTTTAATCATAACATTTATCAGCTATTTATGAATGTTGCTGAAATTGTCATGAATCATGAAGTTTTATAAAAATTTTATTTCATTTTTTATCAAACTTTGTTATAATATTAACAATAGTAATCTCAAGAAGAAATGTCTTTATCATTATATTTTTGAAATCCAAATTTCTTGCGACATAACTGTAAAAACTTCAAATTATGGGAAATCGTGAAAAAACATTATTTCAACAATTAATTTGTTTATAATTTTTTTTGTAATTATATAATATTGTATTATCTTGAAATAATGGTACCTTATGAGACTTAGACAATTTAAACCATTTTCATATTATTGGCGGTTACCGGGAACGTCAAATAGAAAAATGGCTATTTTTTCGTCATATTTGTTTATTTATAACAAAATTAAAAGCCTATTTTAAAACAAAAGCTCGACAATTCTCTTAGACGTTTTATAACCTTTTATTCCAATTTTGTTGTCCAAATCGCTCAATATTTGTGGGTTGTACGTTATTTTGAACCAAAAAAGTAATACTTTTCACCACTGTGCAGCATGGGAAACCTGCAGGCATGGATTCGAATCCCAGCGGAGCTGGAGAGGACTTATTCCCCAGTCTAAAAACAAAATATATATTATTATTATTATTTTAATATTATGTATTATTACACGCACCAGGTAGAATAACAACAAATAATGTCGAGAAAAATTACTCATTACAATGTTTAACAGACCTAGCATCGAACAATAGTATGGATTCATGTATGTATAGTATGTACGCTAATGCGTGTAGATATGTCAAAGAAAAGACACCATGGTCAGAAATATACATATATTTAAAAATTATATCCATGTGAGTGTAACCGGCGGCAGCGATATAAATAATATCATTAGATTGCCCACAGCTACCGTCACACACACATACACATACACATGCACATACATAGACACACACATAGAAACACTCTCAACAAAAAACAACAAGATTTATGTTGTTTCAGACGTTGAAAGGTCACGAACAATATTATTATCAATATTTTCCGTGGCATATTAATATCGCTACACTTTTAAAATTATTCGGAAATACAGTAATGTAAGTTTATTATCAAAACGTAATGTAATCTTACAATACATGATGTATTTGTAATTTTACAATCGACGGTGGCGACGCGCCTCTCCATAGCTGCGCACACGCGAAACTTTCAAGGTTACAATACTCATATGGCAATTTTTAATCATTACTTTACAAACATTGTGATTCACTGTACAATATCTTGATTGTAATTTTACATTATATTTTGTATTTTAAAGTGTTGCGAAATCACAAACAACGTACTCGAACTCTAAAGGTATGAGCTCAAAAGATACGAGCGCTCCACAGATACGAGCGTCCCGACTCCAAAGCGGGTAGCACAATTTTTCTCCCCCTCAACCCGCTCTATTTGAAGTCTGGTTTGCGCGAGAGCGCGCTGCCTTGAATGCGACGTGCGCTTACGCGCAGTAGGTCTGTGTGCGCTCTCATACATTAACACCGAAATCCAAACGTCGTAGGAGTGGGAGGCTCTTCATGCTCGTATCTTTGGCGTTCGTGGTATCAGCGATTCTCGTAACTTTGGAGTTTGAGTGTATTAACAAGAAATGAGGTATTTAGCACCTACTTTCGTCAATATAATTTGACACTGTTCACAATTTATCAACTTGTTCGATATAGACGTAGTAAATTTGCGAAGAGAATATAACATTAAATAAAATATACCGGGCTCTAACTATATATGTACTCTTAACAATTTATATGATTGTCATACACAATCTCAATTATTTTTTCCGGATTTTCCGGATAGTCTTTTATTTTGAAAGTGTTACTTTCGCTAAAGATATAGGCTCATCTTCTCTTCATACGAGAGATTCGAAATTAGGGTTACGCGTCTAATGGTGTAGTTTTAAATGTACAAAAAAAGCAATTAGTAAATAAGTAATTAATAATTTTTAAAAACTTCATATTAGGGTAGGTCGAGGTAAATTAAACTTTTGAGATACAGTTGTGCAGACAAATAAATGTTGCAGTAGTTTAGTTTATATTTATTTAAATCAAAAAGATGAAATTTATGTACACAAAAAAATTATTTTTAAACCAAAAAGACAACAGCCTCAAAAGGATCAAATTCGACTAAACATTATAAATAACTAAGCAGCATAAATAAACTTTTGACAGTATAGTTGAACTTTCACCCAAGTAGTGGAATTTTCAACTAACAATATAAATCTTTACAAAAAATGATTTCTGAACAAAGTGATTCAACCAAAGCTTTAAAGTAAATAGTTAAATATTCTAGCATAAAAAAGATAAATTTTCCTTAAAAAAGTGTTCAGTTCAATTTTTATGATCAAAATATGAATTTTTAAACAACCAATAAATTTTTACGAAAAAAGGTTAATTTTTAGTCCAAAAAGATGATTTTTCTCAATCAAGAAAGAAACGTTCTAAACCAAATTTGTTGAATATGCTACTAAATAATCGCATTTTACTCCAAAAATGATGAAATTTCTCTTTAGACAGACCAATTTTTATTTTTTTTTAACTTTCAAAAAAGTTGAAATTCCATCCAAAAAATATTCCAATTGATTTTTCACGATCAAAATATGAATTTTTAATTGAAAAACATGAATTTTTTCAATAAAAAGGACGATTTTTTTCAACCAGAATAATAAATTTATTTTAAACAAAATAGTTCAATTCTCTGCCAAAAAGTTGCATTTTTATCCAAATGTAAAATTTTTCCTAAAACAGATAATCAATAAACAGCTTCAGTTAATTTTTGAACACCAAAATACAAATTTTAAACAAAAAATAAATTTTGTACTAAATATTTATATTTTCAATAAAACAGAAGAATTTTCAACCAAAAAGTATAACTTTTTATCAAAATATTTTGATCTTTATTAAAAAACTTGCAATTTTGAAAAACATTGAATTTTCAACCGAAAAATTTCATTTGTATTCAAGAAAGATGAAATTTCTTCTAAAACAAATAAACTAAAAAGAAACCTTGAGAATTATTAAAATGTTTATAGTTATAAGATTTTAGTTCAGTTTTTAACGCCAAAATAATAAATTATAAACAATAAGTTCCTAAATAATCGAATTGATGCATTTTTAACGGAACAATTGCATTTTTGTCCAAGAAAAATAAAAATTCTGCTAAAACATGTGAATTGTTAACTTATAAGCAGAAATTTAAAAAAGGTTTGACTTTTTATCCAAAAAGATTTAAATTGGTGAATTTTCCATCAAACCACGTGTATTTTTAGCCAAGAAAGATGAAATATTTCTACCAACAAAAATGAAAATTTAGATCATAACGAGAAATTTAAAAAAAATAGTTTTTATCCAAGAAAGATCCAAAAAATATTTTAATTATAAATGTCAAATGCAGTCAATTTATTTGCACACAATTGCGTGCGAAAGCAAACAGGTCTACTGCGCGCACGCGCATCTTGAATTCAAAGCAACACGCACCTGACTCTCAAGACCGCGAGTTTTTCAACTGCGAATATACCGACCAGCGCGGGTTTCTTTAAATATAAAATTTATGAATATTACATTATTAATAAATGTCTTAAAAAATGAGCTATTGCTTAGATTCGATTTAATTTATTTCGTAAAAGTGAAAATTTCTTTGAAATATTTATATTTATTATTATTTATAATATTTATTTCAAATGGACCCGCACTATTCGGGACATGCGCAGTTAAAAAAAGTCGCAGTCCGTTAGCATCACTGAAATAGGGCAAAGAGAGAGGAGAAAAATTCTACTCGCTCCTTTGGAGTTAGGACGCGCGTATCTGTGGAGCGCTCGAAAATTCGGAGCTCGTACTTTTGGAGTCAGCGCGTACAATGGATTCTAATTTCAAAATCACAGGTATGCCTGCTTCTTATCTGACGCGAGTAATGCTTTGTGAAGGCAAGTGAGGTACAGCAATGGTGGTGGTATACTTAGCAGGTAGACGGATGCGAGTCGGGCATTAACCGCTTTGTGAAAGCAAGTGAGGGGTAGCAAAGGTGAGGGTATACTCGGCAGGTAAACAAATGCGAGTCGAACAATAACTGCTTTGTGATGGCAAGTAAATAGTAGCAATGTTGGTGATATATATACAAGGTAGACGGACGAGAGTCGGTCTATGACCGCTTTGTGAAGGCAAGTGTGGTGTAGCAATGGCGCTTGTGTACTCAGCAGGTAAAAGGATGCGATTTGTGCGATGACCGCTCCGTAAAAGTAAGTGAGGTGTACAGATGGTGGGGATATACTTAGCAGGTAACGGATGCAAACCGGGCAACAACCGCTTCATGAAGAATAGTAAAGGGCAACAATAATAAAAGTATACTTAGCAGGTAAATGATGCGGTCGGGCGGTGACCGCTTCGTGAAAGTAATTGAGGGGTAGCAATGGTGGGGATATACTTAAAAGGTAGACGGATGCGAGTCGGGCGGCGACCACTTCGTGAAGGACAGTCAAGGGTAGCTATAGTAAGGGTTTACCTAGCAGGTAGGCGTATGCAAATCGGGTGATGATCGCTTCGTGAAGGCAAGTAGGGGACAGCAGTGTTGGGGGTATACTAAGCAGCTATGCAGATGCCATTCGGGCGATGAGCGAGCAGGTAGAACCCGGTCAAATAAAAATTGCCCGCAATAACGAGTCGTACACTGCCGGTAAATTGCATTCAGGGATTCAACCATTCCCTACATATTAATAAGAATCCGGATATGGGTCAAATACTAAAAAATGAATTTTATTTCTTATTCATCATTCTATATGCGAACCACGCTTCGAATTTCACGCAGAAAGAAGAAAATAAGCCTACTATGTAAACTTAAAAAATATCCTCCCGCGTATAATGCAAGTGAATAATACTTTTCATTGAGCTGTAATAATTGGGATACATTTTGGCCATTCACATAGTATTATAATAGAAAAGACACGGTCATTCGCTTCACATTGTCATATTAACACCAATGTGCCTTTCCTGCCTAAATCCAAGCAAGTAAAATTTACAAACGTTCATATAATGTACTAGAAGTTTTTCTTTGCATTTTACAATAATTTGCGGATAAAATCATTCGCAGATGCCGCGCATGCAGTAGAATCACAGACAGAGACAAAGGCATACTTTAGAAAAACGAGAAATTGTTTTACTTTCAGACGCACGCAGTACGAATTTGATATAAATGAAATAATTTTTATTTTATAGTATGAAATAAGCAGAAAGACAACTGCGCGTTATTCTAGAGCAACCTTCAGTGTATAAATGCGAGTACAGAGATATATTATGTTTCAGTCGTCAGGGGTACACCTACTTTGTTGAGCAGCAAGAATGCAGTTTTCAAGCGAATATGCTTTATAGTGAATCGCTCTATTATAAAGCTTTAAAAAATCTGATTCAAAAATTAAACCTTAGCTTGGCGTGCTAGCTCGGCGTTGGCACGGAATGTCAAACTAGAATTTAGTCCAGGCGTATAGTAGTTTGGTTTCCTAAAAAAATCCTCCTTGCAATGTCTTTGATGAGAAAGTTTCATTGAGGTGTCCGAGTTGACATATAAAAAATGCTAAAACAGATCGACTGCCAAACCATTTTTTTCCACGGTTCCGTTTGCAATTTAGAGCAAAAGGGTTAACTGAAAAAGAACCACGACGAAATTATGAGAACTATCTTCTAAAGGTTGCGAATTAAGATATATTGAAAAATCACCACTTTTTTGGATTTACCACAAAACTCTGGGACAGTTTTCCGTATATATCAAAACGCGGAACCTTTGCCAAATGGCGGATTATTTTTTCAACAAAAATGTTTCATATTTTCGCTCTAAAATACAACGGAAATTATTTATCCGCGCAAAAGTAACTTTTGGAACCATTTTCAAAAAAAGAAAGGCTGGTTTAGTAATCGATCTGTTCTGGCATTTTTGATATGTTAAATGAAACACCTTAAGAAAACTTTCTAATTGAAAACATTGTAAGTATGATTTTTTCAAAAATTTCACTCATTTCGACGTACTGCCTGAACTAATTAGCAACTGATGTCAAGCTAGCCTAAATAGAACCAAGAATCCAACGTCCAAATTTGGACAACCACAATAAAAAACATTTGTAAAAAATAACCACCTAATTTTTAGAACTCATACAACACCCTTATCAAGGGTGCTTATCACTTTTACCCTTATCACTTTTTTTTCTTTTCTTGTTTAGGAAAAAATTGTTATTTTATTTAAAATTTTAATAGGACCAATTTATGATGGTTGTCTAAATTCGGTCGATGGATTCTTGATTTTATTTTCCGGAATTCTGCACACTAATTTTGATTATTGGACATTAAAAGGGATTTTTAATTTGATTTTAATCTCATTTAAATGTCTTTAGTTTTAATACAGCATATATATAAGCAGCGTTTCACTTCTACACTCTCTGCTCACATGGCCATGAAGTTAAACAGTGTGCACAATTTTACAGTTTTTCACTGTCTGACTAACGCAGTCGCAGGTTTTAATGCCTAATTAAAGGGTATAGAGCTCATTTCATCGAACTACTATCTTTTATATTTTCACTAAATAAAAATTCCAGTTTGAAGCATTTTGAAAATAGATATACCCAAAAAATTTGATTTTTCAATTTAAGTTATTGAAAATTCAATAGTGATATAGATTGCATTTTTCAGATGTCTACCCCACGGATGATTTTTAATTCCCGATGAATTGTTAATTTTTCTTAATGAATTTATAAGAGTTAAAAAGATTTGTGTTCTTCTAACGATTTTAGGGGTTTCAAGAGAAATCTTAATATCGAAAAATATTTAGAAGATTTCTGCTATAAAAAAGTGAATATTGTAAAAGAATTATTGGGAGCGTGCATTAATTTTGATGGATTTTTTTTTAAAATTCCGGGCTTATTTAAAAAAGTGGTTACCAGTTCATCAAAGTACTGTCCATCACTAAACATTACTTTCTCCCATCTTTCTGAGAGCATACTGATACCACATCAGCAAAACGACTTGTCTTTTTAAGCTATCCACGAATCGACCCATTTTTTGACATCTTCATAAGGATCGGAAGATTTAGTAATTAGACGGCGCAATCGAAGACAATCGATGACTGTCAGCAACAGTTTTCTTCGAATTGAAAAAAAGTAAAATATTTTATAAAATGCTGCACTGTTGGTACTAAGGTACATATTGGGACTTCGACATGCATATAGTAACGACATGCCTCAACGGGATATAGTACAAGTAACACCATCTCTTAAAAATTCCTCAAAATGTATGCACGCTCCCAATATAATTCTTATCCTAGATCAGAATTTAAATTACTTTCTAAAATTCTTGATCTGTGTTGAAAATTCTCTTTTCAAAACAAAAGTCTAAATTATGATTATTTACTGTAACTTTAACTTTACTGAAACCGGAACAGGGATTCTTTTTGTGAATTTTTATTTTAATATCACATTTAAAATTACTTTTGGAAATTTTCTATTCTATGTTAAAATTACCAGTTCCAAAGTTTCATTATCGGTTTCATATACAAAATTCCATGTTGCAAGTAAGATTATAATTCTTCGCCAGAATTCGCTGTTCCAACTGAAATTATAATTCTTTCCGATTTTACGTTCGAAAATGAAAATAGTAGTTTTCAAAGTAAATTCCCTGTCCTATTCTCAAAATCAGCAAGACGACACGCCTTTTGAAGCTATCCATGAATCGACCCATTTTTGGGCATCTTTATAACAAGTGAATCGTTTCTCAGCCAGAGCAGTCTTGGATCGGAAGATGTAGCAATCGGACGGCGCAGTCGATTTCGTTCAGCAACACTTTTCTTAGAATTCAAAAAGAAAAGTAAAACTTGCCGAAAATGCTGCTTTATTGGTACACAAGCAGACATATTTAATGCTACAAAAACTATGCTGTTTACAGTTCGGTAACACAAAACCTAATAAAAACTAAGGCCACATGATGGGGTTTAGACACGCATATGGTAACGATATGCCTTGGTGCGATATAGAACAAGTAGCGCCATCTCTTAGAAATTAATAAAAAATGATGCACGCTTCTGATATAATTCTTCTTCTAGATCAGACTTAAAATTATTTTATAAAATTCATAATCCATGTTGAAAATTCTTTGTTCAAACTCAAAGTATTAATTATAATTATTTAGTTTAATTTTAACTTCACTGAACTGGAAATTTTCCAGTGCAAGAATTACCAGTTCCAATATTGTATTTTTAGTTTTATATAAAAAATTCCAAGACAGATTATAATTCCTGAAGTCTAAATTAAATTTTTTTACGGAAATTCTCTTTTTCAAGGTCGAATTTTAATTCTCCAAGAAATCGTCTGTTCTAGAGTAATAATTGTAGTTCTTTCTGAAAATTTCCCGTACCAAAATCTAAATAATAATTCTCTACCAAAATTCCCTGTTCCAACTTCCGCTTATAACTATTTGCGAAATTCTCTACACCACTGTTAAAATTAAAATACTTAATGGAGATTCCCTGTTCCAAAGTTCTATGGTACAAGATGTGATATGATAAATTCTTTACGGAAATTTCCGGTTCCAACTCATATTTTAGTTCGTTACTAAAATTCCCTGTTCCAAGTCAAAATATAATTCCCTCCAAAAATGCCCTGTTCGAAAATAAAAATTATGAATCTTTACGGAAATTCCCTTTTCCAAGGTTGGAATTATAATTATTCACGAAAAAGTCTATTCCAGAGTCAAAATTCTAATTTCTAATCAAAAATTCCTGTCTCTGAATCTAAATGATAATTATATACCGAAATCTCCTTGCCCCAAAGTTTTAATAATAATTCTCTAGCGAAATTCCCTGTTCCAAGTCAGATTTTAATTTTTTACCAGAATTCCCTATTCCAAGTCGAAATATAATTCCCTCCGAAAATTTCCTGTTCGAAAATAAAAATTATGATTCTTTACGGAAATTCCCTTCTCCAAGGTGGCATTATAATTATTCCAGAAAAAGTCTATTTCAGAGTCGAAATTCTAATTTCTTATAAATAAATCCCTGTCTCTGAATCTATATTATAATTATTTACAGAAAGTTCCTCGTCCTAAAGTCTAAATAATAATTTTCTGACGAAATTCCCTGATCCAAGTCAGCTTTCAATTCTTTATCAGAAATCCCTGTTCCAAATCAAATTATAATTCTTACCGAAAATTTCCTGTTCGAAAATAAGAAATATGATTCTTTACGGGAATTATCTTTTCCAAGTTCGAATTATAATTATTCAAGAAATTGTCTATTCTAGAGTCAACGTTCCAATTCCCTATGAAAAAATCGCTGTCCCTGAATTTAAATTATAATTCTTTACTGAAATTCGCCTTCCCTGTTAGAATAATAATTCTTTAAGGAAATTCCCTGTTCCAAATCAGCTTTTAATTCGTTACCAGGATTTTCTATTCCAAGTCGAAATATAATTCTCTCCGAAAATTTCCTGTTTGAAAATAAAAATTATGATTCTTTACGGGACTTCGCTCTTTCGCGTTCAAATAATAATTCTTTAAGGAAATTCCCTGTTCCAAGGGAGATTTTAATTCGTTACCAGAATTCCCTACTCCAAGTCGAAATATAATTCCCTCCGAAAATTTCCTGTTCAAAAATAAAAATTATGAATCTTTACGGAAATTCCCTTCTCCAAGGTAGCATTATAATTATTCCAGAGTCGAAATTCTAATTTCTAATAAAAAATTCCCTGTTTCTGAATCTAAATTATGATTATTTACAGAAAGTTTTCTCGTCCCAAAGTCTAAATAATAATTCTCTGCCGAAATTCCCTGCTCCAAGTCAGCTTTCAATTCTTTATCAGAAATCCCTGTTCCAAGTCAAATTATAATTCTTGCCGAAAATTTCCTGTTCGAAAATAAGAAATATGATTCTTTACGGAAATGCGCCTTCCCTGTTCGAATAATAATTCTTTAAGGCAATTCCCTGTTCCAAATCAGCTTTTAATTCGTAACCAGAATTTTCTATTCCAAGTCGAAATATAATTCTCTCCGAAAATTTCCTGTTCGAAAATAAAAATTATAATTCTTTACGGAAATTCGCTTTTCCGCGTTCGAGTAATAATTCTTTACGGAAATTCCCTGTTCCAAGTCAAATTATAATCCCCTCCGAAAATTTCCTGCTCGAAAATAAAAATTGTAATTCTTTACGAAAGTGTCCGTTGCTAAGGTGGAATTATAATTATTCAAGAAAAAGTCTATTACAGAGTCGAAATTCTAATTTCATACAAAAAATCCCTGTCCCTAAATCGAAATTATAATTCTTTACGGAAATTCGCTATTCCATGTTCGAATAATAATTATTTACGAAATTCTGTCTTCTAGAGTTAAAGTTATAATTGTTTATGAAAATTCCTCGTATCAAAGTCTAAATAATAATTCTCTACCAAAATCCCCTGTTTCGAGTTCCAATTAAAACTATTTACAAATTTCTCTGTTCCACAGTCAAAATTATAATATTTTATAAAAATTCCCTGTCCAAAACTTCTTTGGTACAGGATATGATATGATAATTTCTTTACGGAAATTTCCTGTTCCAACTCAGATTCCAATTCGTTGCCAGAATTCCCTGTTCCAATTCAAGCAGTAATTATTTTCGAGAATTCCCTGTTTCGAGTAAAATTATAAATTTCTCCGAAAATTTCATTTTCGAAAATAAAAATTATTCATCTTTACGGAAATTCCTTTTTCTAAGTGCGAGTTATAATTATTTAAGAAATAGTCAATTCCAGGGTCGAAATTTTAATTTCTTCTAAAAAATCCCTGTCCCTGAATCTAAATTATAATTCTTTACGGAAATTCGCTCTTTTGCGTTCGAATAATAATTATTTACGAAGTTCTCTGTTCCGCAGTCAAGATTAGAATATTTTATGAAAATTCCCTGTCCTAATCTTCTTTGGTACAAGATATGATATGATCATTTCTTAACGGAAATTTCCTGTTCCAATTTAGATTCTTATTCGTTACCAGAATTCCCTGTTCTAAGTAAAACAGTAATTATTTTCGAGAATTCCTTGTTCCAAATGAAGATAATAATTCTTTTTAAAAAATTCCCTGTCCTCATCACAAAATTATATTTCTTTCCTGAAATTTCCAAAAACATTTCAGAATTGTAATTACTTTAGAAAATTCAGTGTCCCAAGAGGGAATCGTCAATATTTCAAGAAGTATCAAAAAAAAATTACCGGCCAGGTAGACACCCTGATTTTCAACAGCTAATACTGCAGTACATCCCGCAATTAGAATAAAGGAACTTGAATTTCACAATACGTACGATTACGATGAAACAATTTGTCGAGGTAGTAGACTCATTAACAGCTAAGAACATAGATAATTGTCAAAGAACAATTCTCAAAGAATTAACTATCTCTTTTCGATGAGGATTTTCGTTAACCGCTGGTGCTGCTACTCAGTGCGACAAAGGGATGCCGATTAATCCTGCGCTGCTCAATCTCGAGGTTCGCGGTTCAATTTCTAGGGACATACGATACATTTCATCCTCATCAAGTAGAAGAGATGGATCTAGCAGGTAATTTGTCACTTTTGAGATTAACTCTATCTTGTACGGAGTTTGCTGGAAGTGTCGGATTTCACGAATTACATGGGCTATCTGAAATTAACAAAGCAATACATCGAATTAGCTACTGACCATTACGCTCAGAATACTGAATAACATTGGTAATAAGAATCTCGTCAATATAATTGACAATCAGGTTTGATAAGAATCAAATGAATCCTTTCTTTATTTGTAATCAATAAAAAATAGTTATGAAATTATTTTAATTATTTAAATTTAGGAATTGTAGTATTCGGGAATAGTAACTTTATTTGAAATTCTCATACCATTCTCATTTTTGAAAAATTAAGTAAGCCGTCCTCTGTAAAATTTGGCGTTCCCTCCTCGATGAAAGACAGATCGGTAAGGTAGAGTCCAAGGTAGGGAATACAAGGTGGGTCACAGCGATGTAAAGCATCTCGTAAATTTCGAAATCTTCCATCAGATGAAACTATGTTTTGAAGCCTTTCAATGGTTTGTTTTGTCTAAAACCAAAAATATTAATTAGTCTAACTTTTTTAAATTATCATAGATAACTCAAATATTTATATAATTAGAGAAAATTTTTCTGTATTTTTATTTTAGATTGATACATTAGACTCTCACGAACCGCCTTCTCTTGCTAAGTGCTTCTCCCTTGATTTAGGGACAGTACTTAAATTACGTGAAAGCAAAATTAGGGGGGCATGATATTCCGTTAAATTTGTTACAGAAGGGGGAGAGGGATCCTTTACTCATATACGAAATTTTTAGAAATTCGCAAAAACTTTTTCCTGAAGATTATCATCTTGGTTATAAATTTTATTATTTTTTTGAAAATTTAACAATTTTCTTCAAAAGAAATCCTTAGGGTTGCGGATTTACCTGTACTGTTACAAATTCGTCTTTTTGGGTTAAAAATTTAGATCTTTTGTTTAAAATTTATATTTTGTGTTCAAAACTCAACTCAAATCTTTTTAGATGAAAATGAAAATCTTTTTTTGAAAATTTGCCTTTCTGATTTAAAAGTTGATTTAAACGTTGAACAGAATTTTAATGTTGGTAATTAAGGCAAGTGAAAAATTATTCAAGGAACAGTCAGGGAATTTTTAATTGGACACCCGTCCTAATTCTACTAGCAATAACTAGAAAAACATTTCCAGAGAATAAAAACTACGTACAGTAATACGGGGGGGGGGGGGTCTTAGAGAAGTGCACACACAAACATACTTACCGTTTTCGATACCTTCTCCCAGGTTTTCTTAAGTCGGTAGACACTAGTGTTGGTGAAAGCAGCACATATTTGCAAAACTCCATTATAATTGTGAAGCACTCTGCTAATATCGGCAACTGCGCCCCATTTTTCTATAGCTGCTACTCTTGCGGACATACTAGTTCTTCTAACAATTTCGGAGACGACAAGCTGTGACACTTGATTGAATCGTCTCGTCATTAAAATAATGTGTGGCGCTCGCGTTGCTTTATCAGTTTTCATCCATGCTTGGCCTAGAAATTCTCTGCGCGTCATACAGAAAAAATTTAATTTTAATTTTACATAGTGCTACATAGGAACTCCAAAGATACGACCATGAAAGGGGCTGCTGCTCCTGCGACGTTTATATTTCGGGACATGATACAACAAACTATGGTCCCGCCAATTCGATGCTCAAATGCGTTCGACTTGGAGTGGCCCGACCACCCCCCACCACACCGAGTACCCCCACCATAGCCCGTTACCCGAATTCCGTCCTTGAATCCAAGATCGTCGGACCGAACCGTCTGATAGGTTGACTTTTTTTACATGCATGTAGCGGGAACGTGGGAACGCACACAGGCCTACTACGCGCATGCGTACGTCGAATTCAAGGCAACGCACACTCGCCTGTGCCTCACTCTCAAATAGAGCAAGGTAGAGGGGAAAAATGCAACTCGCTCCTTTCGAATCTGAACGCTAATATCTGTGGAGCACTCGTATCTTTGAAACTCGTATCTTTGGAGTTGGAGTGTACACCTAAAATATATGACAATTAAAAAAATAGAGTATATAGTAGGGTCCCTCAAATAAACACTTACTCGCTAGCAATTGAAATAAAAATCCGGTGATCCAAATAAGTCATCTGCTCTGCTATTTCTAAAGCTGATAGAGTTTCTATGTTTTCCTTTGTTTGTGTCTGAAAAAAAAAATAACTGAAATTTACGAAATTAGGTTGCTGAAAACGAAATCCAGTAACTTTTATTGTAAATTTACTACTGTTTCATTTAAATTCAGAAGCGGCTTCTGAAAATTAGAAATAGTTTCTTAAAAATTCCTAAATAGTGACAGATAATATAAGTTATCGTAATGGAAAAAAGTGCGCCAATCACATATTAAAAAACAAACCTAGCCAATAAAAATATTGAAAAGTATGGAATTTTGTTTATTTTATTTATTATTTTATTTTACTTTTATTTTATAATTATAATTATTTTTATAATTATTTATTTTATTTTTATTTAAAATTGTTCTATTCCCTTTATAAAAAAAATGTACGTTTAAAATATTACAAGCTTAAGATTACGGTATTTAATTATTATCAATTGTCAGAGAAAACATTTCGTAGAAAATTAACTTATTGTTTAAAATTCATATTTTGGTGTTAGATAAATGAACTAAAATCTTTTTTGTATTATAGTTTAACTAGTTTTTTTAAAGTTGCCATTTTAATTGAAAAACTTATCTATTTTGTTATAAAATGCGCCTTTCTTTAAAAAAATACAAATTTTTGGTTGAAAATTCAACCATTTTGTTAAAAAGTAATCGTGTTTGTCTAAAAATCCCACTGCTTTGTTGGAAATTTAAGCATCTTCGTAGAGAATTTACTTCTTATGTAAAAATACCCTGGTGTTGCAAAGTCAAATTAAAATATTTTTTGGATGAAAATTTGAAAATTTTTGTTCTTATTTAAAAACTTTTTGGTTAAGAATGGTATGAAAATTCAAAGATATTTTTTAGAAATTTTGTCTACGATTTAAAAATATATCTCCTTGATTAAAAATTATCCCCCTTTGCTTAAGGGGGGAAGTACCCGAAGACTTTTCAAAAAATCGATTTTTTTTTTATTGTCTCAATCAATAGGTATATGCACTGAAAAAATTATTGGAAAATTTCAATAGCCGATCTTGAAAATTAGGGGAGATATGAGACTTGAATGTGGTTGGCGTCGAGCCGACCGAGCGTGCCGTGCGTCATGGATCCCCGCTGCTCGCGTAATCGAGATTGCCGTATCGTTTTTCATTCCAAGACCTAAATGTTTAGATTACGACTCTTGCTGAAAACGAATATTTCGAGGAAGCAGAGGGACTACTCTACGAGCCTGGTGGAGCCGATTAGCGCCCAACTACGGTAAGTTCCCTTTTCCTTGACCGCAAACTTTAAACGGCGTTTTCTCGGAACCATGATTTTCAAATTGGCGTAAGAGATTACGAAAAAAGTATTTGACCGATTTCCTTCGTCCAGCTTTTTTTTTAAAGGGCATAAGAAACTACTCTAGATAGACTACGGACATTGAGAAAAAATCATTTTTAGATCATTTTTA
>JAAAKG020051846.1:0-18327 GCA_010014905.2 Druon quercuslanigerum
TCTACACCACCTTTGAAACTAGAGAAATAAAATATATATATATATATATATATATATATATATATATATATATATATATATTATATATGGGAGAGAATTATAAGACATATAACCTCAAAATACACACACATCAAATTTAGTAAATTAAAATTTGTCTGAATTAATCCAAAAGAAAAGAGTCCGGGGATGCTCAAAAAAATATTTTCGCTACAATTCCGCAGATTTTGAAGACAAAATCTTTTTTTATTGTAGGAAAAAAGCCGAGTTCTATGTATTTACTGGATTGGCCTGCGGATGGCAGGGTGGCGTTGTAGCGTGAAATATGTTAAACTCTGAAGGTAGTATTCAAAGAATATGATTTATTAATTCGGTCCCATTGGCAGTTAGAAGCACTTGTGGGGTTCCGTAGGCCAGAGGTTAATAGCGAGTTCTTATAAATTTGCGCGGACTCGTTTCCTGGTCGCCGAACGCAAGGGAATAAATTCAACTCACTTGGTGAACAAATCTTGGATCACAAGCATATACTTATGACCAGCGTGACTTTGGGGCAAGGGTCCCATGATATTGGCTACGATTACAATACAAGGTTCCTCTAAAATTCGTTCCCCAAAGAATCCATTAAAGATGTATCTAGCATTACGCAATTTATCTAGGATTTCATTCATTAGAGCTTTACAAAATCTGGAAAAATCTATATAAAGAATTATGCTGTCTCACCATTACGATCGAACTCGACCAATAGCTTTTTGAGAATTCGATTATATAATCTGCCAACATCTGGTTCACCTCCTCGAATGTCACTTTCGTAACTTGAAGCAGTGTTGCATTCGAGCAGAGAAAATCGGTTACCTCGCTCGACTTCACTCGGCTCCAAAAAGGTTTTTTGATATGTGCTACTCGGTGAATCTTTTGTTTTGATCGTGTCGGTTTGTGTTGGATCGTGTCGAATTGTCTCGTTGTCTACTTATTTTGAATTTTTATGTTTAGTATGTGAAATATTGAAAGAAAAATATGAAATGGATAAAAATTTAAATTCAGAAGATAACACGAGAAACAAATTATCTTTTCAAGAGTCTTCAATCCAGTACTCGACATTGCTCGGTTGAACTAATACTTTCCTGGAAACGAGACGAGCCGAGACGATAATTTTGACAATTGAATGAGACTTTTTCTCGTTCATCGCCTTTCTCGTGAAATAACGCTTCAATGGAACACTAACTTAAATTGAGACTAAATAATAACGCTGCTTTCATGGTTAGTGTCAATCTAGGTCTATCACATTTCCTGACAAATTCCTCAAAATCAGGCTTATAAAGTATTTCTGGTAGTTCATCTTTAAAGAATTCTTTGATTATTTCTGCCTCTTGTAAAGTTAATTCATTTAAACTTCAGTATACGCCGCTATATTAGTCTTTACTTTAAAACCCATAGGTTCTATGTAGGTCTCCTTTCTGAAAAAACCATTTGCGATCTACGAAATATACCAGCATCCTGAAAAATTTCGTGAAATCTCAGCCAAGTGCAGACGGAGAGCGATGACTTAATAACGTGTATCAGCATGAATTTCATTCTATTGTTTCATTCTATTGGGGTCAATTTTTCCCCCAAACTACCTCAAGATGTTAATAGCTACTTTGCTTGACCCATCATTATGTTCAACTTTCAAACCTCATTTTTTATCGATTTCCATATCTTTCGGCGGAATAGACATTCTTGTGGGATTGCCATCTATCATCACTTTTATTGTGTGGAATATAATACAGAGAGTAACATAGGGTAGGGTTTGGCACTGGTTATTAAAGTGGGTGTATCGTGATTTTCAGAAAAGTTAAATGCTGTGATATGGATAGGGTTATCGGGAGAGGTAAAGGTAGTAGGATCTGTAGTAATGCTAACAGGGTCAAGATTATCGTGAAAATCAGTAACGCTACAGGCATGCTACTAGAATTCTGTAAAAAATGGAAACTCGGACTACAACTTCGTCCTAGCTCCCAAAACGCTTACGAGGGGTTAATGGATTGGAATTCCAAGCACTTCAGTAATTTTTCGTGACTCCGTTCCGCGTTTCCCGAACATTTGGGATAAGATTGTCGTGTTAGTTTTTTTTACGACAAGTGAAGCAAGAGATTATCTTCTTGTTGTTACAATTTTAGTTATGGCGGGCCTCCTTGTCGCATTTTTAACAAATGAGGGGTTTGTTAAAATATTTGCTTATATATTTATCAGTAGCAACGGGTGAAAATGTATTTATCGGTAATACGGGATTTTGGGTATTGCTTTTAGCATTTTAACCTTAGATGAAGGGTTCATCTTTGAGTCAGGGTTAATATGAGTGTGATGACTGGGAACATGATCACGGTAAGTCTTTGGATCGGAAGCTCACAATGGTTCAGTCTCCTTTTCCAGAAATATTATATTTATTCTAACGAATCTTCCCATTTATATGCTGGTTCCTCCTCTGGAAAAGCTATTATTTCTCTACGCCTAACTTACCTACAATTGGACTCATAATAAATCAGATCTGGTTAAAGCGAACGCTTGGTAACAAGGTAGTAAGTTACGATGTGCATAAGTTACTGTATCATATTCTGTAAACTCAGAATTTAGACAACCAATCGAATATATCCAGAATGTATGCTAAGTATTCAGCAACCGGCTTATTCTCTGCTTGTGAACGCCTGTGAATTTCTTGCGTTAATTCAAACTGAAAATCAGGATCGATGAACCGATTGCGAAAATCAGCAACAAGTTTTTTAAAGGTAAACCACTTGCTCTAATGGCCGACATGCCATTTGCCGGCTATTAAAACAAAGGAGTAGACAAAGGAAGTCCTCAACATCTACAGGTACCATGCCGCGGCAAATTGCCGTTCTGGTTAGGAACGTTTAGAAATCCTTATCACCTGATCCAAAGAAATTAATATTCCACTTTCTCAATATATTATAGGTAGCAGCTAAGAACGAAGGTGGAAAAATATGTAGCGTGTAAGAGTTAGGATCGCAACCGTCGTAACCAGAATGATTCTTGCGGGGATAACTTTGATATCGTTATCTATGGTTGAAACACTCCGCATGTAAAGCTGAGCCAAAACTTACGTTAGGTCAATTAGAGCGAAAGTCTCTGCTTTCATGGCCGGTATTGCTGGCCGCGAGATTCACAATCTTCATGCCACGTACAATTTTGGGATTCATAATTTGGATTATAGGGAACCCTATTTCTCACATTTAGAGGTCTTCCTACAATGGAACTTGGGTAACATCTACTGCAGTCGGTCTGATAAGATTTATCATCATTAGGGAGAATATTTAGGGGATTAATATGTATACTCTAGGGGTTTAGATACCTAAGAGGTTCATAACGGCTTCCTAACGGCTCCATAAATTGTTCTGAATTTGTTGTATTCACATGTGACGGAATTTAAAAAAAAAATTCATTATCTTGGAATCGTTAGAATACACATTGGGTTAATTTGAATTTCTTAATATCTTTTAAAATTCTATAAACTCTCCTGAATTAGTGTGAATTTTCTTGTTGCTAGAAGCTTCCTTTTTCTATTCGCTACAAAAAATGAGTGTTCTCATTATGTTCAGAAAATAATGCATTACTTCCAGTCCCATAATTTAAATTCAAGTTTTAAACGTTTTTTTGTGCAGTTACTCATTTAAAGAAGGCCATAGACAAGGTTCTATTTTGATGAAAAACTCTGACATATTTTTAATAATATGCCAAATACCATCGCAATTGAAAATTATTTACACTTTTCATAATTTTTAGAAAATAATGCATTGCTTTCGGGTGCAGGATGCGAATTGATAGATTAAAGATATTATTTTTGACGAGAAACAATCATCCATGTTTTATAAGACGCAAAAGGTCAGCAAACTTGGAAATGTATTGAAACTTTCACCTATTTTTAAGAATTAATGTATTAATTCCAGTCGAATGATTGAACTTTAGATCTTAAAAGTATTTGCAGTAGTTTTTTGATGAGCACAGACAACACATAAGGCCTCATTTTGTCGTCAAACTTTTGTAGATTTTTTAAAACGGACCAAAAGTCAGCAGAGATGGAAATGATTAAAACTTTCTATTGTTTCCAGGAAATAATGCACTTCTTCCGGTGTCAGTAAGGGACTTTATATTTTGAATCTTTTTTTTTGCGTAGGTTTGTAAACAGAAATAAGAATAGATAGGTTTTCATCTTGACGATAAACTCGGATCACTTTCATAAAGGTTATTATTTTCGAAACCATTTTTTATGCACTGAGAGACTTTTGTTTAGAATAAGTGATAAAATTGAATAAGAAATTAGTATAATATCGTTTCAAAATAGGGAACAGGGTTCGCGTATCAAAAATTAATATAGTGGTTTTCAGCCGTCAAAACTAATATTTTTGTTTAAACAAATGGAAATTAGGTTGCAATAACTCTAATAAAACTTGCGAGAATTTAAAATTTACTATATCAAAGTTGACAAACGAACTTAAAAGGATAGTAATACATTTTATTAGAAAGGGCGAAAACATCTTATGAAGTTGTCATTAGGTAGTGGACTCGATAAAATACTTTTATATTTTCTGCAACTATTTAAAATATAAAAAAGCGAGTGGCACCATCGTTTAGAAAAAAATAAAAGTTCGTGGCGATTCGAGAAATTTGCTTCGCAGCTTATGGCTAGAGCTAAGCGAGAGAGGTTTTTGTTTCGTGATTTTCTTTGGAGTGCACGCGTTTGTTGAGTAATAAAAGCAGTTTAGATGAAAGTTTACGATCAACATGGTTAAGGAAAAAAGGTAATTCAACATTTTCTTTTTTTTTAGTTTGTTGCGAGTGTTTGAGTATACCGTCTCGTTTTATTGTAGATACGCGAACTTTTATGGATTTTCATTAATTTCGTTAGTTAAAAAAAAATTAATTGTAAAGAAAAAGCAAATTTATTATTACAAGAAAAGAAAGTTAAAAACTCATTTAGTATTACAAAAAAAACCTTTAGGTAAAACTCAGGCAGATTAAATTTTATTTTAATTAGAAATTTTGCAGAATTGTTAAATAATTTGATGGTCAAAATGGTATTAAATGTTGATTTTCCTTAAATGTTTGATTTTTGTTGTTTAATTCTAATAAGATGACTTTGATACTTTATTACCCAGGCGGACCGAATGAAGGGAAGGTATATGCTACAGCGTACTCTTATAGTATCCACATAGTGTCCCTTCCGTATCAAGCAAAAAGAAACTCAAAATAGCAGCCTATGTTAATGACAGGTATTGTATTTTAAAAATTCTGTGACTGTGCAAAAAAATATTGCAGTTATTCAGTTTATTTTACTGCTTCCTGAGTTTTTGTTGCATGATAAGGAAGGGATACTGCTATAAGCGCACGCTGTAATCCTTTCCGTTCATTCGTTCCGCCAGGGTATATTGACGATATTTAAATAGATATTTAATTGCATAAGCCACGTTTATTTCGAATTTATCTTACACCTCATATTTATTCACTTGTTTATAAGTACTTAAATTACTTATTGTAAGTAAGTACTTATCATTTGTAATATTTTTTCACTTCGAATCGCACTGAACGACTACTGCCTCCCAGGGGCAAAGTGGCTTTCGACTACTACTCCTTATGAGTCAATCTTTAAATATATGTATTTAGAAAGATTTCCTGATGTTTGAAATCCCAAAGTAAATGAATTAATTGATAATTGAAAGAGTGAAATTTTATTTCAAAATATTGCGAGACATTACTTTTCGGCTCGATCAGAAAATGGCGGAATCAATTGAGGAGCATTCTCAAACAAAACTATGTGAAAAAGCAAGAATAATGATTTCATAGTTTTCTATGCGTCTCAGGTTTCTGTCAACTTGATATTGACAATATCAATTTCTGAAATACGTTTTCGAAATTATGATATTCACTATTTTTCGTATACACATTTATTTTTTTCAAATCAGTAAAAAAGATATCATTTTTTTATAGTGTGATCTCTTGAAGTGGAGATTTATAATATTTCGTATTTAAAATACTACTTTGTCGTCTTCCTTTTTGAAATACCGGGCGAGTTCATCATTCCCGATGATCGCACTCCGGACAAAAAGACCTTCTTGGATGAATTTTGCGTTCATATGAAGTGTGTTAAACTAATTCCGGTCGAGCATCGAGATAAGAGGAGATGCTTCGTCTATCAAAAATAAGCCGCCTGTTCATAACTCTTCCTACGTGTCGAAACAGCAAAGAAGTCACTTGAACCCCCATGTTCCGAACTACATCGAGTTCCCAAGCCAATATGAGATTGCATCATAGAAATAGATATCAACGGGTCTGCCAGACCAGTGTCGCTGGAAAATGTTAAACTAATTTTCATTCTTTGCGATTCTATATCTTCAGAAACACTGAATGTTTAACCTAAGAATATTCAAGCATGTCTGCACTGACTTTCAGTCGCTTTTGCAGCAAGTCTGGTCGTCTGCGGGTATTGCCGAAGTTTTATTGTTATTTTAATTTCTTCGTTTTATTGTTTTTTCAGTTTCTTATCATAAATATACTAAGTTACAGCACGAGCTGAAGTTAAGAAACAGAACCTAAGAAATTTTCGGCGATGTTTGCAGTTAATTAAAAAAAATAAAAATACAGTCACAGCATGCAAGGGTGGTGGATCCAATTAGGGCCCGCGCACCAAGTCCAATCCTGAATATCCATACGAAAGAACTCAAAGGGGTTCGTGTAAGGTGGTTATAAAATGCTTTGCTGATTTTGACCTTGTGGATAAAGATTTCGATAGATTTATATACTCTCTTCATCTTGACTGAGACGATGTTGACAAAAATATGAAAAAAGTTTCCTGCGCCCACTCGTGCTCTATTTTTCTAAACTTAAAGGCAGAATCGGGTATAATATGCTGGAAATGTCTTCGCTATAGACATATCTGCAAACAATGCCGCTCAGAAGCTGCGAACTTTGCGGTGATGACACCCACACAGATGCTTTCCCTGTCCTATCGCGAATAAATATCCTAAGTGTGGGTATGCCCAGGGCCCCGCGTCAAAAATCCTGGAGAATGCACGGAATACATATTCCAAAAAGACTTTCGCTTTTATGCCATTGACAACTGACTATCATTTGTGGGAGCAAAAGCCATCCTCAGGCCCAGGAAATTCGTACAAACAACGTCAGTGACCCTTGCTTTAACACGAAAAACTACCCCGGATTTAGAAATGTTCCTCTCTCGATTAATCCCTATCCTCTTCCCCGTTGGCTTTCTCAGGAACATTGCGAACCTCTGCCCACATCCCTACCATCTCCAGTTCAGTTAAAGCTCCTTCTCCCCTATTAAAACCTAATGAATATAAAAAACAACTGTCTCAACTGATTGAGTTTGCCCAGGCTAGGACAACTCGTATGAGTAAAAATAGTAAAGTCACGAACTAGGGCGTGCGGGTCAAGAAGCAGTAGTTTTTTAAGTATGCTTCAATGGGCCTCCAATGACATAAATCTCTTTCGAGGAGTTCCAGATACTAGCATTAATAAAAAAATTCAATAAAAAATTTTCCATAAAAAAGACCGTTTTTTGGACCGATGCAGCCATCGTCTATTTTTGGATAAATAATTATTCTGATCGATTAAAAACGATTATCCGCTTGGTGTACGAATCCGCTTGGTCTAAAATCGGAATTGCATCATCAAATAAATTCCCAGGGCTGAAGAAAAAATTCTGTTTAAACACTCATCGGAATTTATAATTCTTCAACAAATTTTCTTCATTCTCAAGGCTAAAAAGAATTATCGCGTATTGTCTTCAAATAAAAATAGACAATTCCCAAAAAGGGTTTTTGCGAGCATCAGAAATAAACAATGCGGAAAAGGCTATAATTCGTGCAACTCAAATCAGTCATTTTGCTGAAGAAATGAACAATTTGAAAATGGGAAGAAGAGTTCAAAAAAAGAGCAAATTAACATCACTCGATCCATTTATTGATCGAGACAAAATCATCAGGGTGTGAGGCCGATGCCATGATTAAGTTAAAAAAATTTAACGCGCATTTGGAATACAAACACGCCGGAACACATACAATGTTGTATGTCTTACGTCGACGATTTTGGCCCCTTAGTGGCCGAATTTAAGTGCGAAATGTCGTTCGTAAATGTATTAGATGCATTAGAATGATTCAAGCACGACTATTTGATAATATTAGTGTGGATTATTGTTTAGCGACATGACTAACGAAGGTTGCGATGCACAACGAAAAGGTATCTCACTTCCTTAGCGAACAAGGGATTGAATGGAAATTCATTCCCCCTTTATCACCTCGCTTTGGAGGAATATGAAAAGCCACAGTTAAGGTATTTAAACATCATTAGAAACGTGCCACAGGTGATGTTCTTTTTACATTTGAAGAACTTAGTACGTTTGCCATCGAATTCGAAGCGATCCTAAATTCACGCCCCCTCACACCTATTTCTTGCGATCCAAACGATATGCTTGCCCTCAGTCCTGGTCATTTCGTAACAGGTAACTCTCTCAAAAATCGTCCAGAGGTAAATCTTACCTCAGTATCACCTCCCGCGTCAGCACGATGGCTACACATACAAAACATGCACCAGCACTTCTGGAAAAGGTGGCACAAGGAGTATCTCAACGAAGTAAACATTCGGCGTGAGGAATATATATTGAGGGCCTTTATACACGTAGCCTATGAACCATCGAACAATTTTTCCAAGCACCAACCTCCAAGAGGACCCTGCTGGTAACATTTCGATGTAATTGTTTGTGCATTTTCATGGCTGAGGTGCTTCCTCGAACGGTCTTCTGGATCTTCTTGGTTTGATCAAGCTTCATATTGAGGGCGTTAATACGCGTAGCCTATGAAGCGGCGAACAATTTTTCCAAACCCGTTCCCTTAGAAGTGGTTTCGCTAGATAGTAGATAAGGACAGTTGTTGAGTCGATCAAGCTTCATATTGAGGGCGTTAATACACGTAGCATATGAAGCGGCGAATAATTTTTCGAAACTTAACTCTGGGAGAGGCTGGTAAGCAATTGCCACGCCTCGAAAAGTAAAGGCGTAGTGGCTTTTTGCCTGCTCTGTTGGCACAAGGTGCCTTCGGAATGGGTGAGGAGACACTAGAAGCATCAACCTCCAAGAGGACCCCGCTGGTAACATTTCGATGTATTTGTTTGTGCATTTAAATAGCTGAGGCTCTTCGCCGAACGGGCGTCTAGATCTTCTTGGTTCGATAAAGCTTCATATTGAGGGCGTTAATACGCGTAGCCTATGAAGCGGCGTCATTCACAAGTTAGGTTATGTACAATGTACAAATTTACAATGTAAAATTGTCGAACCATACACTAAGGAAATAGGAATGAAATTTGGGTTAGAAAAATGCGCTAAAGTTTATTTTAGGCGCGGAAAACTTAATGGCATCTCTGTAGACCCTGAGATAGTCAATAGAAGCGCTATACGGCTCCTTTGCACTTGAGAGACTTATACATACCTGGGCGTGCCACAGTACCGCATTCAGGATGTGACATCTATAAAGGATACTCTCCGAAGCAGATATAAACGTCTCATCCGGCAGATTTAGTATTTTTAACTGTCAGCGAGGAACCAAGTATCTGCAACGATCATGCTTGCAATCCCGGTAGTACTCTATTCATTTGAAGTGGTTCCATGGACGGAGATAGAGCTCAGATCCCATGTTATCTGAATACGAAAGGTTGCACACATAAACAAAAGCCCGAATCTACATCTCACGCCGTCTAGGTGGTCGCGGAATATTAAATCTTGAATGTCTTCACAACAGTATTATTCTGGGCACAGCACATAGACTCGCAAATGGAAGAGTTCCTCTTCTTAAAATGTTCAGGAAGCATAAATAAGTGGACAAAGGAGCGTTTCTATACAAAGCAGCAAGTACTCGCTCCTAAAAGCCCGGATTCAGAAAGCACAGGAGAAAAACTTCTTTGAATAGCTCCTCGATAAGAAGATGCGCGGCATCTTCCACAGAAATGTGGAGAATCAGTCAATGCCATGTGAGCTGACATTTGATTTCCTTAAATCATCCGGATTGAAGTCGGGCACAGAGGGTTTCATTTTGGCATGTCAAGGCAGTGTCATTTCCACGTTAACATACCGTCGCCACATTTTGAGCCAAGAGATTCCTGATGATAGCTGAAGGGCGTGCCATGCACATCTCGAGCATCTAGGACACATACTGTCTAGTTATCCAACTCATGCGGGAACGACCGACATCTAAAGGCACAATGCGTCACTAAGAATGCTTTATTACCATCTCTGTAACTCTCACGGAATTAACCTTAATTTCACTCCGCTTAAAGCTCCTATGGAAATAGAGTCCATTATCGTGAATCAGAATTGCTGTATACACTGGAACTTTAAATTCTCGACAATTGTTTTTGTTACACACTTGATGCCTGACATACTTCTCCTTGTCTTCGAGAAGCGAACCATGTTCGTTGCCGAATTTTCTGCACCAGCTGACAAAAACATAGTAGCCAAGGAGAATTAAATGAAAGACAGGTATAGAGATCTCGTAAGGGAGTTGCGTCGATTGTGCCCGGAATATTCTGTTCAGTTAATCGTCCTTATCATCGGCGCTCTTGGAAGTGTCAAGCTTTCGCTGGGTAATAGCCTGAAAGGTGGTTGTCCTTGGGTCGCTCCATGTTGCAATCATCTATCTTACGGTCGTGAGACGTGTTTATGGCTGAAATTTTACCGCGATTTCGCTGGAATTGGGTGCAATTTTCCAGAATAGCACCCGCTCCCGGCGAAATCCTGCGGTTGTCCTTATGACAAGCTTTTAATTATATATAGTCAGTATAATTTTAACCATGAATCCCTTCACACGGAAATAATGCGCAGAAATAATGATGCTGTTCGTTAAAAATGGTCATTCAGTTGTGTGAACTCAACGTGCATATCCTCGAAAATATTGTGGTCAACAGGCCTCGTCTGATAACGCTATCCGTCATTTGTTTTCGAATTTTGTGGAGCACTGGACAGTCGGAGATCGTGAACATAAGTGTTGAAGTTGACCGGGAAATTTCCCGGTTTCCGGGTAACTTCGAGTTCAGTTGAATGTTTCAGAAAGTAATAACCAATCATAATGAGAACTTTTCATTTGTCAGTTTCTTTTAGTTCTGCTCTAGGCTAAGTTTTCATGTGGCCCAGCCCTGTCTTAGCAGGGTAGCTCTGCGTATTTAGCAATATCACATTGCATTCTACATACAAAAGTTGATATCAATAGTTGATACTAGACTTAGAGCGTACAAAAACGTGGTGTGCTAATCAGAGATAATAGAATTTCCTAAAGATAGGTAACGCTGCTCAAAATCTCGGACGGAGAAAGTCCTTGTCACTTATAATGTCCGGTATTACAATTAATTAAGAAAAATATACCTTATTGTCATAAGAATCATCAAAGGTATAAAGGATTACCAAAAAAAGTACTAAGATTCTCATTTTTTAATATCTCTTTTTGCAGTAATAAGAAAGAATCATTCATTCAGAAATATTATAAAATATCTTGTTTTTTAATTTAAATTTATTTTACAGCTATAAAATTTCCGGGAAATTTTCGGTAAATTTTTGATTTTGTCCGAGTAAAATTCGTTCCGCAGTTTGAGTGCACCGGAACATTGCGTGGTACCACTGCGGAAACACTGGTCAACCTGCCGTTCATCAACGACCAAGGCGTTCCAAAGAACTGGTTGAAGTTGCCAGAGAAAGCGTTGCCCGGAACCCAACAGTTTCATATCGTCATCGCGTCTTGGTCGTAGATGAAAGGCATCTCGACGATCTCCTACTGCCCCGTGCTCAACGTAATTCGACACCAAACGACGAATAGTGTTATCAGACGGTGCATGCGAGTCACAATATTTTCGCCCATATGCTCGTTTAGTTAACACAGCTAAACGACTATTTTTTAATGTACAGCTTTACTATTTCGACGCTTTGTTGCGGTGCGAAGCGATTAATGCCTAAAATTGAACTGAATTGACGATTCAAAGACATGTCTAATCAAGTCAATCGGTTGACAAATGTCAAAATTATTCAATATATGCATACCGACATAAAAGATGGCGCGCCCTGTGTATCCGTTTTAAATCCACGACTAGGTCCAGGACATGAAATAAATGAACATGGCCTATGAACTCTTTGCAAGTGTGCGTCGCGTGGCTATAATACGTATACTACAGTCTGCACGCACACACAATTTGATACCGGCTTTGACTTAGGCAGATTCATCATTCAGATGGTAGCCAGATGGAGGTCAGAGTGAAACTGTTTGATCGCGAAGCATGCAATTTTTGACAGCTACAATTTGGGAGTTAAATGAGCCAAGTTGTGTGTTTTGTAACTATCAAGTATTTAACCCAAAAATACATTTGTGAATTTTCTCTATCTGCGATACAATTCTTATTCAAAATATGCCCCTGGCGGGTATAGTGGGAGTCGGGAACTCCACTTTACTACTAACTGACATTTCTAAAGGGTTATGACTCTATATTTCTCTCTGATTATTTTGTCTCAGGGCGTCCACTCGAATTCCGTAAAAAAAATTCCCTGACAATTCCACTTTTATACAGGTATCTATAGATTTTGCCAAGTTATAATTTTTCTGTGCAAGGAGCCATTTAAGTATCATGTATCAAGTACCCTTTTTTATTAATTCTGATCCTATATCTCTTCGAAGTACTGCATAATAGACTTTTTAAAACCCCTTTCTTTATCCATCTGTGAATAGTTGGTTCGTAATTAACGGAGTTTATTAAAAGAGGAAAAAAATTAGTAATTGCCCAATGAAGAGTGTTCAAAAATATCTTTTTTTTCTAAAGTAGCTAATCTACAAATTGTTCCTTTTAATGTCAAAATATCCTCTGAATATTGGCATTTATTAAATAAATATTTAGGGATATCTCGAGTTCGTTTTTGAATAAAATTTCTTTTTTAATTGCTGATATCATTCGAATATTTTATTTTGGTACATATGTTTTTTATCCTTTTGCATTCTAAAGTAAAAAAAAATTAAATAATATCGAACATTAAAATAACATTAGCAGTTTTTTCAAATAATGTTATTAGGAGGACCCTAATTCTTTTAATTCTGCCAATATTCAGGGGACATATTGATACGAAATAAAGGCATTATAGAAGAAAAAAATAAGGATCCACTGCAGAGTGCTCCCGTTCTAATCCCGTCCTGATATAGCTTCAACTTCTGTTCTGCTCGTATACCGCTCTAAGTCACTTTTTTCGATTTTGAGCTTTTATGTAAGCATGCATAAATAGATCATTTTGCGTCGTCTCGTAAAATATTATACAATTCTATGCAATATTATAGGAGAATATAATAAAAAAAACGAAATATGTTACTTTTTTTGATTCACAGCTGGATTCTTCCAACTTAAATCGAGAAATTTAGAAGAAGGGCTGCAAAAATACATGTACGAAACAATGATTGAAAGCGGTGTGAAAATTGCCAAAATTTAGGTTTTCAGTACGATCCACTATATTTCAAAATTAAACTTTAGAACTTTTACAATCATTGATGTTTCGAATGTGTATTCTCATAACCCTGATACTAAATATTTCAAAATATATGATCGACACTTGAGTTCACAACCCTGTGAGATAAAATTATTACGTGTTTCCGCATGATCAACTGTGGCTTCGTGAATTTGAGGTTAATGTTGGATACGTGTTCATTTCGCTCGTGAATTACATTGGACAATATAATGACATAACCTACAAATTGTTGGAGAAAAGCATATTAAAATATTAAATAAATGAAACATTTATAAATCTTCTAATATTTAAATAAAAAAGCTTTTTCATCCCTTAGAATGCTACTTTTAGACAAATATATAGTTTATTCTTTTGACCACTTGAAATAATCAAAATGATTAACCATGATGAAAATTCATTGCTTGATTATAAAATGTTTATTAATATAAATATGCTTATTGGTAAATGTTTGTTAACAGTATTAATGTAAAAATTTAAGCTATTTATAAATACAGTTTTCACTATATTGCACCGTATTTCTGAATTTTAAAAACGTTTTAAACTTTAATCGGTTCTTCTGAAAAAATTGCTAAAAGTGACTTAGAGCTGTATACCAGCAGAAAAAACCTGCAGCGGTATACTAACAGAAGCAGAACAGATGCACTCTGCAGTGGAGCCGTCGAAGTATACAAGAGTTAAGCGAGTTAATTATGAATAATATTTTTCTCTGTCCTTATAAATATATGACTGTCTAGAAACGGTATACTTTTTATATATAACATTAAATAATGATATTCATTAATATATGAAAGTAACTTTATTGAAGGACAAGAAATTTCTTAATGGTACAAGCTTTTAGGAATATTATAACTACTACTAAAAAATGCAAATGAGTTTCCTAATTTTTTAAATTATTTTCATATGTACTTAAGATTCAGAACATATTTAACATATTATTATTTTCAAATATATTCACAAAGAAATTTCGGTCGAACCTCCTGCAAAATGTGCAATTATATCCGAAAAAATTTCGAACATTTCGTTTTTAAAATAAAAAGATGAAAAAATATTGATTAAATAGTCTACATTCAAATAAATTTAAAAAAATATGGAAAATTGAAACTTTTAAATTTTCAGCACAATTTCAAATTTCAAATATTTTACCTACATTTATAGTTCAGGCGTATGACGTAATTAAATTCTATTGGAAAAAATTGAAATCCTATACCAGAATTTTTCGTCGAATAACAAATGTTATTCGACGTAAATAGTTATAATTTAAAGGTTTTATCTACGCAAAAGCTCTATCTCCCAAGCGGCCGCTGGACTGAAAACCAGCCGATATAATTGTACTACATTCTACCAGATAAATAGAAAAACAGTCTTAGTTAATTGCGCCACCGCATATTTAGCGAAATGAAAAAGCGATGTTCAAAATCACCTATATGCCAGAATTCTTCATCGATTTTTAATTTATTTTCTTTAACCCAATTCAGCATTAAATTCTCAATAAATCTGACGAGGCCGATTTTTTACATTTTTTATTTGTTTAAATTTTTAAAGTTGAATAATTTCTTGATATGTCAAGTTAATTTTCAAAAGAAAATATTTGCAAAAATAACCAGTATGATGGATTATGGCTTTTTTAAGTATATTTATGCATTGAAATCGCTCGTTTAGAGCCACGAGGTGCAATAGATAGGTTCTATGAATATTAGGCTTTTTTGCGTTCGCGTTAAGAAAGGGTCTATCATCTTATTAAAAATTTCGTTCAACTTTCCGCTACGTATAAGCATTAGGCTAACTTCAATTTGCAACCAAATTTATTAAACACGTCAAAGAAATAAAAATCTCTACAAATTTTTTGTTTTTAAAGTTATAGGAGCCTAAATTACATTACAAACTGTAGTACAAAATACTGAAATTTTAAATTCATAGCAAATGTTCCGACAAATAAAAGGTCATTTATTCACCCTGAAAACTTAGCTAAATGAAGGTAGACTAGTTTTTACCCGTAGCAGAACTATAGACCAGTGCTTATTCGTATTGGGATGATAGTCGCTTTCTTAACGGTAACGGAACAATAGCCAAATGTTCGGAGAACCCATTCCGATTGTCGTCGAATCTCATTGCCTGTTATAATAATTGATGTATTTTTGTCATTTGACATAATTTGTTAAATTTATCAACAATTATTATAATAAACTAAATGATTTTAACAGTTTCATTGTCTGAACTGCGCTCAAGAATCACGCATGCGCATGTAACATGTGTTGCCATCTGGTGGATCTGGTTGCCAATGATGGGAAAATATGAAATTGAAAGGAAGGACAATCTTACATTACCGATGAATGGTCAGAATAGTCAGTGAAACTTTTTAATCTTTAGCATTTTTAGTTATAATTATAATAATTATAGGTGCAAAATGTTTAAAATTGTAATATCAAATAAACTTAGTCATAAAACAGGAGCAGAACTAACATAAACTAACATACAGATACCTGAGATACCAACAAAAGCGCCAAAGTTTACATTCCAAAAATAAATAAATAAATTTTTTGAGATCCAGAAACTTATTTTTTAGCTTCGAGTTGTCTGCAATGTATTAGGTAGATTTCTTTAGTTAAATATGCAATATATTAACATATTAATGCACATAGACAATTATATATCCAACCGAACAATAAAATCAAATTCATATCCGTTATAGACACAGTAAAAATATTCTCTAATATTCTCTATAAATTTCATAAGTTTCGTTTATATTGCATTTACATAAATTTCTGATTTTTAAAATTTCAAAGTGAAAGTTTCAAAATGAAACTTTCCAGGGAACATTGCTACCATTTTGAATGTCCAGATTATAGATTTGTTGATTCATATTTATATTATTCATTGACTATGTTCACAAATTATATCAGGCAACGAAAATAAATCAATGATTATCACAGGCAATGAGACTTTAGAACAATTCGGAAAAAAATTAGGCTTGTTTCTGCCTCAAACTGCTTAAATCCTGGATTTGTTCATAATAATTGTTGATAAATTTAACATATTATATCTGATAATAAAATTGCATCAATGTGCATCACAGGCAATCTGATGCGAAGACAATCGGAAGAAAATTCGGTTTGCTTCTGTCAAAAACTATTCGAATCTTGCATGTTTTTATAATAATTGTTAATAAATTTAACAAATTATATCAGATGATAAAATAAAATCAATGTGCATTACAGCTAAAGAGAGTCGAAGACAATCTGTAAAATTTGGTTCATGTATGCATTACATTGTTCAAATCATGCACATGTTTATATTATTTGTTGATATAGTTAACAAATGATATCGAGCTGGGTATAGATACTCCACATACCGGATCTACACCTTGTACAAAAGTGAACGTTGCGTGTAGAAATTCAATTAAGGTCGTCAACTCTACATATTTAATTCATCACATGATAGTATGCACATGAAATCTACACATTCCTCTCATCACTTGAAAGTCTTCACATTTAAGTGTACGCATTCAAGTCCACATACTTAATTGACCATGCGAAAAGTGCACACATCAAATAGGAAGTCGAACCAGTCTAAAAATGGAATTCTACACATTTTTATCAGTACATTTTTATTATGATTTATAAGTTTACATATAAATTGACTGGAAAAAATCACCTATTTATTTTCCTGTGAATGCACTACGGCGTTATTGTTTTATGCAACTAAAGATTTATTAGAAATAGTAGCTATCAATAAGAGTATCTATAATAATAGATAAGAGCGTTGGTGGGTTAGGCGGTTAGGCGCTGCGTCTTCATGTTAGCAATCCGCGGTTCTAACCCAGACCTTTGAAATTTTTCCTATACCCTTTAACCGTATATTTAGCTGCTGAAACACTCGAACTTAACTTCGGAATCAGGGATGAGCAGAATGCATCAAATCTTATCTATCTCGAGGACTCACTCCTGAAAGCCCGGATTCAGAAAGCATGGGAGAAAAACTTCCGGAAACAGCTCCTCGATAAGAAGATGTCAAGATAGTGTCATTTTCACCTTAACATACGGTCGCCACATTTTGAGGCAAGACATTCCCGATTATAGCTGCAGGACAAGCCATGCACACCGCGAGCATCTAGGACACATACTATCTTGTTGTCCAACTCATGCGGGAGAGACCTACATCCAAGGGCACAATGCGGCACTAACAGTGCTTTATTACCATCTCGGTCACTCTTACGGCATTAACCTTAGTATTGCTTCGCCAAACACTTCTAGGGAAATGGGTCAATTCTCGATAATAAGAAGTGCCGCATAAACTATAACTTTATATTCTCGACGATTGTTTCTGCGGCACACTCCAGGACTGGCATATTTCCTTGTAAGGGAGTTGCGACGATTGTACCCGGAATATTAGTTAAATTAATCGACCTTATCATCGGCATTCTTGGAGGTGCCAAGTTTTCACTGGCTAATAGCCTGAAAAGCATCCCTGCGTGTGAACAATATGCTAAAACACTTGCGGGGAAAATAGAGACGGCGGTCGTCCTTGGGTCGCTCCGTGTCCGCAGGGTGCAGTTAACTTTTTCCGGATCGTGGTATTGATTCCTTCACAGACTGTAACCACCTATCTCACGGTCTTGAGACTTGGTTATGGTTGAAATTTTACCGCGATTTCTCTGGGATCGGGTGCAATTTTTCAGATTAGCACCCGATCCAGGCAAAATCCTGCGGTTGTCTTTAGGAAAAAATTATACATATATATATATATATATATATATATATATATATATATATATATATATATATATA
>JAAAKG020051857.1:0-18327 GCA_010014905.2 Druon quercuslanigerum
ATTCCAGATCAATCTAAAATTTTATAACCCCTTCCTCACACTACTGCCCTCCCTACCGAGTGAGTCACGCCTACCCCAAAAGGGAAACGGCTTAATGGTGTAATAATAATAATAATCACGTCATTTTGCAATTTTTCTTTTGCGAAAGCTTACAACTTTTGTAAATGAAGAACAGTTCCTAAAAGGCAGCTCAAGTCGCAACTCAGGGTTTAATTTGAGAATTATAATGAAAATAAGAGCCTGGCTTCGACAATTAAGCAGTGAAAGTCGTAATGCCCACTGTTAAAAATGTTTGCAATTTCAATATACATTTAATATACTTTTTTATATTAAATTTAAAATCATAATATATGAAATCGCCATTAAGATGTATATACCGTATATTAATCATTTATTAGAAAAGACAGATATTTGCACTTTAAACAAATTAAAAAGAATCTTGGCAGTAACTTTAATTATAAATAATAAAAAATAACACTTTTTTCACAAATGAGTCGACGAATTTAACGATATTTCTTTATTTTTTAATATTTGAAAAGATATTAGAAGGCTTCAAAGGACATGGTGTTTTCACGCACTCTGTTTTACCGACCTTAATATACATGTATATTGTCTATTAATTTTACAACATAATGGTATATTCAAATTAATGTACGGTATATGCAAATGACTTTACTCACATGTATATTAAATTTCCATCAGATTTTTTAATAGTGCTGCTTAATTACGTAAATCTACTCATATTTGTTTGCAATTAGGCAGGTTTAATGATATATTTCGTAAACTCCTTTTTTCAAAGAATTTAATTTTTAATCATTAAAGAAAATATTCGCCGAATCTTAGTATTAGATATATATGATTGCGGTTACTATGATTATTTTAAAAATTTTGAAAACAAAAAGATTGTAATTTTCAGGAAACTGACATGAATATTCATTATGAAATTCTCACTGAAAAAATGGGCATTGAAGTACAAGCTACAAAAGCATTAATACTAATACTAAAAAATATTAATTTTTTTTAATCTGCCTCCTACAGCATCATAAGCGGCCGTTATTTTCTTTTCGAATCTAAGAAATGCAAAAATGTTATTTTAATGATCATCTTAAAATGTATTTAAATTATATAAAACTGGGAACAAAAATGACACCACGAAACCATAAAAAAGTTATAGAGCGCTGAACGGGAAATCTGGAAAGAACGCGTTATGTGGGGACGTGTTATGGTTTACGAAATGTCGTAATAATTGCAATTTAAGATCTTCTGCGATTAAGAAAATATTAAATTGAAAATTAGTTGTTTGCTCTGTGTAAACGAACAGAAGAAACGTCCAATTAGCATGAAAAATATTTTTTTATTATTTTTGAGTCGCATTGCAGAACTTTACCTGCAACACAGACTATCCATTATTTTTACACAATCTAACTGGACTTTTATATACTGCTAAACTTTTATTTTCTTCTGCATACCCCACTTTTTGAACATTTATTATCTTTAGGATAAATTAACTTCACAAGTATCATCCTGAACCTTCATAACCTCACTTACGCCTTCTGCATTGTCACTTTCGTCTACGATATTGTTAATTGCTCAGTGTGTAATTTTTTAATTTCTTACACCTTATTTGGTTTTTTGCCCTTTTTCTTACCATGATTGCATAAATAATGATAAAATAACTAATAATAAAAGACTTAGTCATTACACTCACAAAGCTTCGAATTTGTGAAGCATCACCTTATCAAAAATTGGCTGCATTGGCATAGAAACGTTACTGTGTGTCTACCCATCAAGGTGTGAGTTTATTGTATAAATAAAGACTCCTATGATTATAATTTATTACAATTTTTTTTTATAAATATTGAAAAATTTAGGGAAATTCCTTCCGTATTTGAGTAGTGCCTGTCTAGATTTTAAGTCAGGATCTTTCTAAACTCCGCTGTAATTGTTTAGAATGCAAACCGATTTCGATGTTTTTTTTAAAGATGATAAAATTCTAAAGAAAGTTTTCAAACCCGATTTTTAAATTAGTTTTTCAATGTTTTATTAATAAATAAATCGAAAAACTAATTTAAAAATCAGGCGTGTGTTTTCATGAGTTCTCTTAAGATCTCGTGAGCAGCAATCTAAGATTTCTTACAATTAATGAGCAGTTAATCGTATGATTGGCAAACAAGCGTTGTTTTACAAAGCTGCAAAACAGGCGGTCGAGACCCTTTGCTGAATTTAGACATCAGAAGTGAGGAGAGTGTATTACTCAATCTAGATAATTTATTTATAAGAGCCCAAGGCAAGAAAGTAGAAAATAAGAAATTCCGATAACAGCTACTCGAAAAAAATTCCAGAAGACTTTCACATAAATGTAGAAGATCAGTCGTCATCCAAGAAGCAAACTTTTGCTTTTTTAGATATCTTATATCAGCTCGACTCGCAACGTAATAGTTCTTCATGCCTCTTAATCTTGGTTACCTTCTTGGCAGTTATAGGTGTACATTCCTGCTCAGTTTTTATATGGACACTGCATCACAGAAAAATTGTTTATTTTCACTGGTCCTCCTTTCTCTGCGCTCTGAACTTCTCCTAGCATCAAACAGTTCGCGGATTTTGTTAACAGTATGCTGCCTGACGGTCAGAAGTGTTGATTATTTGAGTGTGTGTTGATAAATCCTTAGTTCGCCCGCCAGTTGTCAGAAACTGGCAGTGAAATTCTTTCTATGTGTTATTTGGTCAATCATACTCTGAATTCAGGTGGCGTATTGTCTTGCCCGGCCTATCTTTGTACTGTGTTGCATTTATCTCTTTCTCTCATCTGTTGTTTTTTTACGATTTGCACGTGCTACAGTTTTCCCTGCATCATATACGCTAAAATTTCTGGTATTCAGTTAGAATCTTCGGAAAAATCTCCACAAAGCGTGTCATCCAGTTCTGCCAAATGTTTGGACTTCAGGGAAACCTCGATGGTAATGTTTTTTCCGGGTCCGCAAACCGGCTTGTTCTGGAACAAGCGCTCTGCTTACATAACATATTTTTCGCAGATCATCGGCACTGTTTTACAGTGTTGCATTAGTCAATGGTCGATAAGAAATAATCAACACTTACACACACACATATATACTTAAATAACACAAGGCGACAGTGCAACGAACATGAGAATCTAATTGATAGACTGGAAAGGATAACTCCATTCACCCTAATCTGAGAGGTACTTTGCGGCATGGATAGGGAGACTTTCAGATTACTCCTAGTGAATTCAAGTGACTTTTATTGAATTCAGGTGACATAAGTGTCTTCAATTGGATTCGGCTGATTTCAAGTGACTTTGCGTGACTTCATGTGAACTTTAAAGACTTTAGATATTTCACAAAATGTCTGTTGACTTTAGGTGAATTGAATTAAGGTTATTTCAAATGATTTCGGGTGATTTCGATTTCTTAATCGGAACCTGTGTCGCCCCTATAGCTTGACACACGTAGTCATATCCTATCAGTGTCTACTTAATGACATGTGCCAGTTTGATGAAAACAATAAAAAAAATTATTTATGAAAATTTTTTCGTTGACAGAATTTATTCTATAGAGTATCAGTATGCTTGGATACATTTAAGCTGATTCAGATAATTTACAAAATGTCAACAGTATGACGATAAGTTATTTGTTCGATAAGTGCTACAGTTTCCACATTGTTTTTTGTTCTTATAACAAAACTCAAATAAAATATTTCAGTGCATATTGCATATTCCAATTGACATTTAAGGACTTATTTCTAATGAATTTCTTAATATACTGTCAGGCGGGTTCTGATGGTCTAAGTTCTGACGCCAACGAGTTTACTGACGCAAGCGCAATATACCAGGGATCCACGTGTGGGACCACTTTCCAATTAGTTAGCTGTTCTAGCTATTCGATAGTTTAAGGGTCCAATTGCATAGCTGCAGTGACCAACCAACACGAAACCATTTAAAATAAATATTGTATCGAATGGACTTGGCTGGTTTGTCATTCTGAACAAACGTTCCAACAAAAAAAAAATGGATTTGCCATCCAACCATATCTCTGAGCAGATTTTATTATTATGAAAAATATAACGGCAAGGAGTCTTTGCAAGGCAGTTCTAGTTGATTCCGCACAAATACATGAAGCCTATTCATAAAAAATAGTCAAAATGCAGTATGTATGTATTGTAAACAGGCTCCGCAATCTGCAATGCATTTACTTTTTTTAAAGAATCTCAACGTTTTTTTTAATAAAAACGACCTAGGACATTAATTTTCACACCGTTTTGACACATTCCTGACCATCATTTTCTTAAGGTGCTAGAGGAAATGGCTCGAATATGACACACCAACTCCTTTTCGATGGATTGCCGGGACTCTCATCTGAAATTGAATAAACAATAGGTAATTCGAAAGGCTATTGAATAAACTTTCGAATAGTATGAATTATTTTTTCACATCACCATTGGTTTTTTTAAATAATGATTTTACAAAAAATGACATTTTCGAAAATCGAAAAAGGGTGATCGAATATAGCACACCTAGAAAAAAACATAATACATGAAAAATAAGCAAGTTGACGGTATGCAAATATTTATTAATATAATTTTTATGAATACAATATACAGCGATCTTGTTGATAATAGTCGCACAGTCATAGAATTGATGAAGCTTCGGTGCAACCACATAAACTAATACTTGTTAACATTCAGAAAAATGAATTATGACTAACTGTAATTTTTTGGTAAAAAAAGTTTGCAATGTTCGAGCCACTATCTACAAAATAATAATGTATAAAAAGCATAACCTTTAAATATAAGCGTCTCCAGATCTCCTTTACAATACTGCTCTACTAATCCTACTGTACTACTAAAGCAACATTTATTAATAAAATTCCATTCACAAGATAATAAATGGACATATAAGGCTCATCTTAAATCAACTCGACGATGACCGTCTATATATTTTTTATTTCACGTTTTCAATAGTGCACATCGAACAATAAAACTTACACTTCTTTCTAAAAGATTAGTAACGGAGTAAACGTTTTAATTTGTTTGAATCCAAGTGTGTCATATTCGAGCCACCTCCTCTACGCAAAAAATCAATTTCTGTAATAAATTCTAAAGTTTTGCCTCAACAATCTGAATAAAGGATGAAAAAACAAGCTTCATTGATAATCGGATGTGGAAAAAATCTATGCATTCAGAAATTCTTAAGGAATTCTTCAGTCATACACGTATTATAGAGGAAAGAGTTAGGAATACCTCAAAATATGACATTTTCTTCGAAATAGATTAAATTTATTTCAACACTCGAACTTAATTCCTTAAGATTCTTTCTTGGATTGGTTCCAGCACTAAGAAACCTCAATTTTAATTACGATCTACTGATTTTAAATTATTATTATTCGTTTTCAGATGGTTTTGGGTACGCTTATGATACCTTATCACCCCTCTTGAAACCTGATCTCGCGTAATTATGCCATGGGTCAGTTTAATACCGGCAGAACTTTGACCTAAAGCATGATGGCTTACCCGTATTTTAGGCAGTTATTCCAATCGTCATATAAAAAAAGTAAAACCAGATAGTTTGTTTATAACAATAATTGTAGACAGATCACAAATAATTTAATTTAAAAAAAAATTGTTAAAGCAGAAAACTGCTCACTGAGATATTTCCGATACCAATGCAGAAGTGTTTTTACTTTTTCTATATGACTCTTAGTCTTTTTTAAATTAAATGCACAAGTTTGAAATCAATATATGTGGCAAACTTAAACGTCGTAATCTTTTCGGTACAGAATCTTTGTGATAGACGGTAAGTTCATTTATGGTATTACAATATGCTGATATATCTATTCTACAATTACTAGACGATTTTCTTAGAGAAATAATTTCGACTTAAATAATTTTTTTTTTCAAGAAATGTACAGTTCTTCCAAAATGCACTAAAATTAATTGTGTTTATTTAAATATCAAAGGATAAAATATTTTTCCTGCATGTATAAACCGCTCTTTTTTCAGAAGCGATTTTAATGGGTAATGCCATTTTAAAAGAAAGTTGAAGTTGGAACGAAAAATTTAGGAAATTTAGAAAATTGGCAAGATATGCTCCTAGAATAATTTCCTTGAACTTTTCCGGTTTAATAATTGATTTATTTTAATTATTTTTAATCTTACATTAGTAATAAATTAAATTAGAAAACTTTCGCAATTATCAAGACCTCAACAGCAAATAATTTGAGTTTGTAATAGATTGAAGTTGCCTGTTCAGGTTACATAATTTTTTGTCCCCTTTATTTTTCTGAAGAAAAATGAAAAAAATTTTAAACTTATTTTACAAATTTGCATTGATAAATTATTTGATTTTGAAAAATGTATGAATTATTATAGAGTTTATATAATTAGTTGTATTTCTCTCTTATTACATTGAGTATACTAACTGTTTCAATATTTTTTTCAGAAATGTTTTATGGTTCTTGCTTAGTAAAACTGGCTGAAAATCTTACTTTGGTCATTTCATCAATCACGACTAAAGATGTTTTTAGCTGCTTCACTCAGCTTGCGGTAGGGAAAGCAATGCAATTAAAAAATTTAAATTCTATAAGAAGGAAACTTGCAAGTACTTACCAGGTAAAATAATTTTGCTTGTTCTACTAATTTTGTCCGTAAAAATAACTTCTTTTCCATTAATATTTTTGTTTAATTTCAGAATTCATAACTGCTAAACGTCCAGACTTGCTGCCAAAGGAAATTAGAGAAAAGGTTAGACGCTGGTTTTCGAGCGGAAAGGACATGGAAGCTGGTACAAGAGGTCGTAGATCGAAAAAATACAAAATAAGAGTGATAAGGTTGAGTAAGAGTACAGGGTGAATAATATTTAAAAGATATGGTAATTTTTAGACGTGCTGCAGTTTACGCTTTGTTCTCCTTGAAATAAAAAAAGTTTTAACGTAATCTCACAGAGTACTTTGGTAATTTTTACCTTTAATTATATTCGTGTTAAATTCGAGTGAATTTCAAAGAATTTAATTGAATGCCATAAAGTACGGATTAGCAGAGAATGATATTAATATGCCTGCCCTGTTAGCAGTCCTAAGTCCCCGTACCAACCAGCTCATTTGCCAGTGAGGATGCCAGTACCTACTACCAGTACAGTGCCAGCAATGGGGATCCAGTGCAGAACACATCTATCATAGCTGACATAAGTAAGTACTGCGACAACATGGGTTGCCTGTACTGCGCCTTAACTATCTGTCTGTGATGTTCATGCACCGGCTAGAAGTACTGTGTCAGTACTCCCGCAACAGTATGGGGCCAGCATTGGGGGTCCAGTGCAGAACACTATTATTATCCCAGATATATTATTATAGATATATAACAGTACCGTACCTGTTGTGGCTTTCTCCTGGGAATTTAAAGTATTTTAATGCTGTTTCTTATGCACGCTCGAAAATGTGGGCGCAAACGCAGATAAAAAATTTCAGTAGGGTAGCGAAATATCCACAGTAAAGAATATTGAATTAAATTAATAATACAAAACGTTTCATATTCGTAGTTTGAGTCGAGGACTTTCTACTCGGCGAACCGAGAAATACGATCAATTCGCGAATCTAACCATTCTTGCTGGAGTGCATTCATATGTGGCTAGCGGTTATGTGAATAAACTAGTATGCATCATATGTATTCGTATGGACAGTGAAAGCACAGAAGGACAACTAGCGCCTACTGGTATAACGTGTGACCACCCAGGTGGAAAAGTTTGATTTATGCCATCCTTACAAATGGCACAGTACTGCGCCAGTTGTAATCGAGAAGTAATGCCATTACTGCATGTTAGTATCACGCCAAGCGTCGGCATGATATTTGTTTCATACAAGTGCGGTACAACGCCAGTACTGCATCCAAGTTTTGGCTAGCAACCAACTTGGGAGTTCTGCCAACGTTTGGCTCGGTACTGGCTCAGTACTGAACCAGTGTTACGTCTATTTGGTAATTAGCAACCGACTTCGGAGTTTTAAGGACGGTTGGCTCTGTACTGGCTCAGTACTAAACCAGTATTATATAAGTATATATAAGTCTGTTAGCAACAGACTTGGGAAATCTATCGAACATTGGCTCGGTACTGGATCAACACTGAACAAGTATTAAGTCGATGTGATAGTTAGCAACCAACTTGGGAGTTCTGCCGAGAGTTGGCTCGGTACTAACTTAGAACTGCACCAGTGTTATATCTATTTTCTAGTTAGCAATCGAATTGGGAGTTCTACCGATGGTTGGCTCGGTACTGGCTCAGTGCTAAACCAGTATTAAGTCCATGTGCTGGTAAGCAATCGACTTGCGAGTACTGCAACGAGAGGATTGGAGGTTAGGTCAATTTTGTGAAACTTAACTTTTTATGTCTTGAATTATACTTTTCGCACTGTTTTCCTTGTCATCGATGCCAAAACCGCGGCTAGAGCTTCACCAGAGTTCGAGAGAACTCTCGATATCGTCTCGTTTCGAAGTCGAGAGTCGAGACGATATCGAGACGAGAGTCATATGAAAATCTCGATCACGAGATCGAGAGAGTGCTGGGCGAGATGTCGATTTCGGCAAAAGTTCTCGAAACTTTTTTACATCTTTACTCGACAATACATCTATTACGAACTAGTTGGATTAGTGCACGATTCTTCCGTGCATGTTTTTCAATTATAGCGCTGAACTACAGATCGTTTTCTTCGTTTAGTTTTGAAAACAGTTCGCCGTACGCGGGATGATAAATAGAATACTATTTACTATTCAATGTGTGATGAATTTAATAATATCATATAACTCCTTCTCTCGTCCATCTCGTCCATCTCTTTCTCTCTCTCTCTCTCTCTCTCTCTCTCTGTCTCTTCCCCCCCTCTCGCATATTATATATTTACCAATAAAAGAGAGAAGAAATACAATAAGACGAATGTAACAAAATTGTTTTCTAGAAACCCGATATTTAATGGTTTATTATTGATTTGCACCGAAATTGTTTGTTTCTGCTTGTACAGTATGAACTATAATTTTTTAAAGTATAATTATTCAGAGAATCGATACAATAATGTTTATAACATACTGAAAAAATCGAGGAAGAAATAGAGATTTTCGAAGGTCTCGATTCAAGACGAGAGTTTCTTGCTTCGAGATCGAGACGAGAGTCTAATTTTCAACTTCTCACGAGATAAAGATCAAGAGTTGACTAAAATCTCGTATCGTCTCGTTCTCGTGAAGCTCTAACCGCGACAGTGCGACAGTATCGCCCCAGTACTAAGGGTCATCTACCAGCCGAGTTACCTTTGGTAGAATGCCAGTACGACGTCACCACTGACTTTCAGTACAGATATAGTACCAAAGGCACTACCGCCCCAGTACTGTGTGCCAACTCCCAGCCGAGTTACCTTTGGTAGTAATACCAGTACCTCGTCAGTACAGTTTTTCAGTAGAGGCACAGTACCAACTGCAGTACCGCCTCAGCACTTAGTGCGAACTCCTAGCCGAGTTACCTTTGGTAGTAATGCCAATACCACGATATTTCGCAGCCAGTATTAAGCCTGTACCACGTCAGTATTATAAATCCTAGTACGGTACTAGTGCGATACCAAGCCAGTGGTAAATTTTATAAGGCTTCTGTTTAAGACTTCTGTTTACTCAGCGCCGCCCTGAAGGAACAGTTTCAGTGACGGGATTTTATTTACAAGCATCCAGAACCAACAAGCAATATACGCACCCCTGGGTGACAAGGGTCGAAGTGAACCCTCAGGCACTCCAGAAGAACGAGGTCTTTATGTGGGGCATTGGTTTCATGATTGACGCCACTTGCCATAGAAGTGACGTAATGTTAAAAAATATTTGCGGAGAGGCTCATTTTGTTCCAATTTAAACTATTAGCATTTGGATTTTGGTAAGAAACTTTTAAAAATTGTGTTGTCAACAGTTACTTTAATTTTTCAAAACCTTGAGATTTATTGGACAATCTATAATGGCAATCCAACGACTGAATGTAAAAAAGTATCTAATCGAAATTAACTTAGCTTCGTAAAGAATATTCTGGATGCAAAGAAAAAATCTAAAGAAGGATATATGAATTTGGGTGTTTTACTGCAATGAATTTTTGTCGATTTTATTTTTTTATTATTTAGTGTATATTCCTCTCCACTAACTCTTTGCCATTCTATCGTGTTTTATAATATTTTATTGTATTTTTCACTACGGCAGCTATATCCAAATATTTAAGTTCGTTTCTTCCTTAAGAATACAAACATTTCAGAAAAGCTGGGAATGCTGACAAACGTATTCAAAGATTTCTAAAGTACATTACTTTCCTTCCTCTACTAGAGGAAAAATTGTATAATAAATTTTATATTCATGACCAGAACTTTGGGATGCGGCATAATATTTTATAGAGACCTAAACGTACCTGAATTTTGAATACTTAATAGAACATTAACGTCCGAATAGATAGGGATGAGAAATGGAGAATTAAATTTCGACGGAGAAGGCAACCCATTAAAAATATCAGCATACCAGATAGATGACGCCTCTTGAGTCCCAGTGTTTTAATTAAATTTTAATTAATCGCACGATCCGTGCCCTCATCAGTACCGTTACGAGGCGTCTAGTCGGCTGAACTCGACACTCAAAATTAAGCTGAGGAAATTAGAAAATGCGACGCTAGTAACTAATTTAATACTATCGCCACTTTCACAAGCAATCTGAGGGTTTTAAAAAGTTTTAAAAAAACAACAGAAATGCAATCAAGATGTAAGATTATATTGCAGCTTTAGAAAAATTTACCTTAACTAAATATCATTTGAGTGGATACAAGCCCCTTTGAATTTTTTGAGTGAACTATTCCGAGGTTTAGTTGCTTAATTCAAGTCAAAATGAAATATATGCAGATCGGATCCATTTTAGATCATGCAGGCGAGCGTGGCATTTTCATAATTAGCTTTCATAATTAGGATACACGTTTTTTTTAACATAGCGACATCTTGTTCAGAAATGTCCCCGGTTGTCTCTACTACAACAATATTTCTGGTCGGATCCTGGCCGGGCTACCCCTGGATGGGTTTCATGGATAGAAACCGTTCGGAATCCGGCCAGGCTACATTTTTCTCGAATCAACTTGTCCGAATCCGGCCCATTACTATCCGGGCCAACTGGTCAGGATAATTTTTTTGTACAAGCTAACCTTTTTTAAGAGCTGTTACATTATTTGAGTCGTAATTATAGATGCTAGATAAATTATTATTTGGAATTTATAATTGAACAATTTATCAGAACAGAGAAACAAAAATAAAATTTTTTTGATTCTTTAAAAAAAAATGAATCTTTTCGAATGTTTTAACCTATTAAATAAAACTGTTTACGATCCTGCTATGCGCCACAGCAAAAATCTTACAATTTTTATAATTTTCTCTATTTGAAGACAATTTTTAGATGGTACGCATTCAAATTCACCTCCATGTACAGCGCCTTCTGCGCCTGGGGTCTGCTTAGAAACTCATAATTCTCAGTTTTACACCTCGGATGAGGATGCACGTTACGCTGACGTAGCATCATTTCTTTGAAGTTCGCAAATAAAATCGAGATCCATAATTAAAATCAACCTTGTTTCACTAATTACTTTGTAAACCCCACTTAGTGCGCGGATAACGATTATTTTTAATAAAACTACTCTTATGTATAAATTTTTTCTTTCCTTTCTTCCAAACCTAAAATCGCCACGTGGTTTCCAATATGGAAAAATTTCTGGGAGATTCTATCATCAGTAATTGAAATTCTACTTTAATTTCCTCGCTATAATTGTTTAACTTGATTTGACATTTAAAGTTCACCGTATTCTTTATGATGGGCCTTAAAAGACAAAATAAGTTAACAATTTCTCGCCTAAAGCAACATTCTTTAACCGCTTTGTGGCCACATTGCCCGACCAGATCCCGGCCGGTATTGAAGTCGGGATCCGACCAGTTTACAGTGACGTTTTTAGCAGGATACCGGTCGGAATCCCCGACCAGCGCCCGGCTTAAGAAGGGGCCTTTTGGCTGGACCCCTAATTGGATTCCTGCTCGGGATATTCAAATTTTTTTTCACAAATTTCACATTGAAAACCGTGCCATTTTTGCAATTCATGACATGTATATCTCTCATTCTTATGAGAAAATATTAGTTTTGTGTTAAATTTGGGTTTGTCGGTTTTCATAAAGTTTCCACTTTTTGAGACATACTGAGTCAGAAAACACGATTTTTACGAAGACGTCTGTCTGCATGTAGTCTGTAGTATCATGTAGAACGATAAAATTAGAAAGACTGATCGGAGTGAAGTGTACTTTGGCAAACTTTTTAAGTTAAAATATGCAAGATAAAAAAATTTTTAAACGCAAAATTATTTATTTTAAAAAGATCTACTTTACTTCAGACCATCTTTTTGAGTAAATGCGTAGCTCTTGTTTAAATCGCGAAAAATTACATTTTTCGGAAAAATTATGCGAGATTTTTAGAAAAAAAAAGAATGCCTTTTTTTGTGAAAACTATGGGAGACATGGAAAAATAATAAGAAGAAGCATTGTTACGCGTAAAAAAGCTCTACGAATTTAATTTTATTCATAATTCAGTAAGATTTATAGTTTTCTAAAATCGTGATATTGTTTTTTTAAAAAAATTTTATTTTCCAGCCAAACTATAAGAAACATGAAAAACTTTAAGATATGAAAAAAGGTGTAAAATAATTAAAACTTTTTAAAAGAAGTTTTTAAAATCGCCTCTCTTATTAGGAAACTGTCTGTTATGATATTTTATAGCATCTCCGTAATCAGTTTTTAAAAATTTTCATTTTTGGGGAAAAAAATCCGGGGAACTGTAGCAGGTTGTCTACACGACAAAGTTTCGCATGCTCTTAATAAAACTTTCAATTTTTGCACTTTATGAGATATGAAGATTTTTCTTGCTTTAATTCATCCAGTTTCTTGCGTTGTACAAAAATCCAAAAATGGTTTAAATTAATAAAAAATATCGTCGTTATTCTCGATGTTTTAAAAAAGAGGGAAAAAAACGTTCTGAAACCCCTCGAGGTTCGTCCTAAAAATTTTAGGAATAGTAGGTTTTGATATAGTCGATCGATAGTTCGAGCTTTTTGAAAATATAATCAAAATTCTTTACAGAAGGGAATCTAACCTCAGCATAGTACACTTACATTTCAAAAATTATTATCATACCAAAAAACTATTAGAAATTGCGGGAAAATTGATCCTGTATTGAAATTTTGCATGGAAAAATACATTAAATACACGAAGTTAACTTGTCAAATGTTAAGAACTGAGTGGTTCCGCGAATATTATGAATATTATGAATATTATGAATTAGTTGTCGGAAAACGTGGTCAAAATAAATGAAACACAAAGTGAAAAAAAATTTCGAAATATCACATTTCTATTTGCTACCAAAGCAAGATAACAGTCCATGTAAGCAAGCCGAGTGCTGAAGGGAAAATGAACTTAACATGAGCTGATGCCAGTGATTTGGAATTGTCTACCATTACGAGGGGAAAAAAGATTGCTCTGGTCCGCAATTTCCCATGGTCCACAATACCCCAGTCTCCCCTACATATTGTACGAGAAATTTATTTTAGTTTATATTTTTATATTTAACTTAAATAGAGGAAGATCAATTGTTATTCGTATAATAGCCACTGCTTTCTGAGAATATGTTATACATGTACTTTGGAGATAAATACTACTTTGGGGGGAAACTGTAATTACAAATTTAATATCAGCTACTTCTCAAATTGGAAATAAATTTTTAATTTGCTTATGAGGCGGATTTAGATTTAATAATGCAATATTAAATCGATTTTATTCCCGATATTTTATTAAACCATCAAACTGGGTAATTTGGGATATTTAGGGTAAATTTGAACATTTCTAAATAGAACGACCGGACCCATATGCGGGAGAAGCGCTTGGCCAGTAGGTATCCGAGTAAAACTATTTTGTCTTGGCTCGTCTTGAGTTCGTCTCCAAGACAGCTATGCCTTGCTGGCAGCCAGGGGCGATACTCAGTAGTCGAAAACGTAAATCTTGAGTTTATAACTAAGATTTGCGACGGGATTTGAAGACAAGTCGGGATGGACTTGTCTTGAGACGAAAAGTTTTATTGTAAATCTTCAGACCAGTCGAGGTGGACTTGTCTTAAGACGAAAAGTTTCAGTATTGAGAAGTAAACAGCATTTTTTCTAAAGAGAGTTATGTTACCAATTTAGAGGGATTTAATACTTTCCAGAGTCTAAATTAAAAAAATTTTCTTTGGTGAATATTTGTCTATTATACTGCGATCTCTACAAGCTCTGGACACTACTGGTAGAGCCTATGATTTCGAGTAAGCAGGTAGCTAGGCTGGGGTAAAGTAGTTGACATCTACTAAGGATTAATATTTTACGACCAATAGAACTTTTAATTTTGTAAAAAATCATTTTCTCATTTAAACTTCGGAAGCTGCCAGACTCAATAGGTACAGGCATATAAAATTTTGCTCAAAAAGATTAAAACAGAGGTTTTCTACAAGTATCTAGTGAACTTTTGGCGATAGGAAAAAAATGGATAACATTTTTATAGTTGCTATACAAAGAACATAATGATGGCAGTTAAACGAAATTATTAATGTATAGAAATAAATACCATGGAGATAAATAATTTAAACATTCTGTAAAATATAAAGCGGATTAGTGATGAACCTCGAAGGTCTTTGAAGCTTTTTGTTGTCTCTATCTTGGCTAAGTCTTGGATGAAGACTTAGCCAAGACGAATTACTTATACTCAAAACTTCAGTATTGATGCCGATAACAGAAAGAAAGCATCTTAATATCATGGAAAATACTTAGATCGTCACATATTTTTATTAAAACTACGATGAACATTTTTGGCTAACTTATAACCTAGATAATATTGTACGATACTGTCCTGTGCGATACCTAGCATTTGTCCTAAACTACTGAAAGTTCCAAATCATAAACTTGCTACATGAAAAAAATATTAATTCAAAAAGACCTGTTTTTTTCTAAACAAAGGTTGTTTAAACCGAAAGAAATATATAATTGAAAGAAAAATACCATAATGTTAAATTTAAAAAGAAATAACTTCAACGAAATGCAAATACATTAATTTTAAAAATGTATTTCCTTTTCCCAGCAATGATTATTTTAAGTTATAAACTCGGTTTATTTATTTGAACGAAGATATCTTCGAATAAAATAGATTGATATTTAATTTAAAGTAATATTGTTTGAATATATGTACATAATTATTCATTTCCAATAATCGTGTCAACTTTCGGCATCCGATTTTTTTTGTTAATTTGAAGAAGAATTATTTACCTGAAAAAATGGTTATCTTAGCTCAAAGGAATCTGAGTCAAGTAATGCACGGATGTATGAATTACTTAATTTAAATATGTTTTTGTCGATGCAATGAATTGCTTTTATCAAAATAAGGAAACATATCTTAGGGTTTCTATTTTTACTATTATAAAAAAGCTTTTATTTGCCTATACTTTTAGTTTAATATCTCATTTCGCGTGGAATTATTTAAGTCCAAAATAACGTCGGTAAGACTGACGGCATTATAGATGCGCTGTGTACCTTCACTTGGGAAGAGCCGCGGCGTTAAGCAATTTCGAACGCAGATAGCACTTGGATAGGTGACCCTCTGCAATGTACGACTGGGTTTTGTATTCTCTGTCTTTTAAATAATGACGAGTAGGAGGTTTAAGGTTGATGATAATTGTGTGCATTCGATGCTAACACTCATCGAATTTTTAACTTCAAACTCGATATTCGGAAAACCGGTCAAACTCGGAATGTGGTTTTCTAACGTTGTCCTCTCCTCTGGTCCAACTTCTAGGCAAATGCGAGTATTTCTTATAAATTCAGATGCAGCCGCAGGTTATCATTAGTTTAATTAAATTTATATGTTGATAAATCTACGCAGTAATGTCAGAACGCAGATATCTGTAATACGTGCAGTAGTGATTACTGTGTATGCTTAGGTTATGCAACCCCATTTGTCAACTAAAAAATACATAGGAATCATGACTGTGCATGACAGAAACTCGCTTTGCGCCAACATGTGGCGACATAACCTTAAATTGTGTTAAGAATTTCCCTAAGTCTTTTATAATTGTACACTCATTTTGCATTAAAACATAACTAAGTCACTGGTAAATCAGTTAGAACCTGAACCACTAACTAAAATGTTGGCAACTTCACTGACTCCAAATTTTTAATTCAGAGAGTAGTGCATAAATAATATTGAAGAATTTAAATATACATATAATTTTCAACTGCATCTGACAGATAAAAAATAATCCTTCATGGAAAATACGAAAATACTGGGTTTATGTCGACGCGCCCTCCTTTATATTATAACATATTTTGCGTGCCTTGTAAAATCTATTATGTATGGAGTTAAGTGATACTTGATGCTTCTTTTTCACGATGTTTGAAGGTCCATTTTGCAATGTAGATTTAGAATAGCTTCTTCTTGTATCGATACACATTCAAAGAGTGATACTCCAGTCAAGTTTCTCGTTTCACGTAAGGTTAGATTTGAGCCGAATGTGTTTGCTTTGATATTTACGTGTTTGCGCGAACAAGCCTCTTATCGCTTCGACCAGATACCGAAGAGATCGAGGGGCAGATTGACAGGATAAAAAACTTTCTCGTAAAATATATTAGGTATCTCATGCTTATGACCTTATGTTAGGCAGGTTAGTTGCCGCCACATCGAAATTTAGTACGGAGTCCCCTAGGGTATATGTTTACTTTGCTCTTTATTTGCCGGTTGCTTTGCTACGATGCCACTCTTGCGTTACTCTAGACGATCGAAGTGATTCCGTTTTAACACGATCATGGGCATCGCTACCCACTGTTCACCCCTAGTTGGAGTCACCAACCCTGAGGTTTAAAATTATTTTCAAATTGAGTTAACACTACAAAAATATCATCATGTTATAAGACAGTTTAAAGTAAAGTTCATATAAATTAAAGAAAAAATATGTTAAATGGGAATGGGTATTCATTATTTTGGCGGTAGGACGATTCACCGAGAAATAATGACCTAAGAAATTTCCTGAAATTTAAGGTATCAAGTAATTTTCGTACTTTTTGCATATTTATGGTCGTTTCTCGTAACATATGGCTATTCCTTAGTAATTTGTTCTAACATGTTATTAAGGGTTGGTTCACGATGGAATAGTAAGAAGTAGTATCTCTGTAAGTGGTGAGTGGGATGAGCAACGTTCAAGAATGCACATTGGCGGTTGCCATGTCAACGATGTCAACATGCGTTAGAAGTTTTGAACTTGTGTTTTGAACATTTCTGTGCTGCGGGTTTAAAAAAATAAGAGGTTAATGTTTTCAACATCTATATAACTATAAGTTATAAATGTATATTATTTTTACATTTTTATTATTATAAAATAGTAATCAAGTGCAATTATATAATGTTCATAAAATATAACAATTTTGAAGTTACAATTAGCATCAATAATAATTTCTTTTTTAATTTAAGACGAGAATGAAACATTTAATAAAATATTAAGTTTATTAATTTTAATAATGATGACAATTTATTTTTAATTAAAAACTTTTAAGTATAATTATTAGACGATAAGTCTATAATACATATATTACGAGCGATTGTAAAAGTTAAAGCATCAGCTTAAGACAAATGCTGCAATCACCTTAGTAGAAAACGCTTATCTTCACGTGTATCACACGCTTTTTGTTGCAACAACTATCCAAGGAAATTATTTAGCATTTTTCTATTTTTTTCCAACAAATTTGTGATCCTGTATAAGGATTTTTGACCGCATTTGTGTATAATTTCTTTAAACGAATTTTCTAGAATATTTTTATTTTTCCCGTGTTCAAAGTTAATTATCTCTAAAGACCGCATGCACGTCTATTGATTCTAAAAAGATGTACATGTTTTGAAGAGCGCGCACGGTGTACTGATTTAAATCACTTTGCACTTCTTTTTCGCAAAGTTCGAAAATTAGCCACTCATCACACGATGTACATGAAGGTGTTTCAAGCAAGATCAACACGTGCTCTACTTGCCAACTGAGCAAGTTCCTTTTGCATCCTAAGCTACTGACAATCGGTACTGTCCTCAGTGAATAATGCAGACATTAGACATGAACTAAAATTCAGTCGAGATACACTGGATCTACCTTACCTAGTGAATAGTGGATCCTAGCGGCGCCTCTACTAGAAACTCGGCGATATATATATATATATATATATATATATATATATATATATATATA
>JAAAKG020051868.1:0-18327 GCA_010014905.2 Druon quercuslanigerum
CTGACCCCCTCCCCCGGTCCACTTTCTTCCTCCTAGCCCCCTTTTGGTCCAGATTTCTTCTTCCTGTCATCACCTTTTTTTGGTCTCCCCTACCGATATGTCTCCCGCCCCTATAGGTATTCTTTTGTGTTCCGACGATAACATAAGCCACTCCATTCTACCTTCACAATGTTGACCCCCGTTTTTTTGTATTTCGGTTACATTATCCATTTTGTTAGGATTATTATTGTACACTGTTTTGTTTGGTGTTTTAATTTATCACCATATGTTATGTTAACCGTAAACTAGGGTGTCACTTTGTTTTAATGTACGATCCAGTTCGCCCCCCCCCACCCGATAATCACCGTAAGAGGTCACTTGAATTAGAAATGACTGAATAGTTTTTTTTTTTGTGTTATTTTCTTAAGAACTTGATTCTTCCGGATCCTTGTTATTTCTCCTTGTTCCGAGACCGTCAATTTTTTTTTACCATGTTACTTCCTACTTGCCATTTTTCTCCAATTTTAATACCCTCTATATCTTGGTTATTTTTCTTCTGTTATAATATATATGTTATCTTTTTATATAAAACTGTCTTGCAAAATCCTATTTAAGCACCCCGCCTCTCTACTCCAGGACTGAACTAGCGTTCTGGGAATGTTTGGGCCTTTTATGTTCAGTTTAATTTAGTATCGTGCTATTTATTATCTATATCGTCATTTGGTATCGTCACCTTTTATTTAGGGTTAGGACGTGCGAAATGTTTTCGGGTTTTAGGATTGTTTTTAGGAAAGGTGGCGCCCTGAGGCTCACGTCTTTTTTATATATTATCTTTTTTTTTTCTTTTGTGCGCAACCTATAGGACCTTGCCTACTTTTAGGCCAATGGCCGTGTAACAGTACTTAAGTTAAAATATTCCTTTATTCTTTTTAATTGTACATTTTGGATCAAACCACAATTCTGTTTAAATATACACAAACATGTTCAATAACTTTTTTGGTGTGGTGAAATGAACACTTATTATAAATTCAGGATTACCACAGACCTTGAGACCCTTGAAAGTCTGGGAACAAAAGAATATTCAGGGAAATCAGTGAAAAATCAGTAAATTTTGAAAATGTAAAATTCTTGCATAAGTTAATTTTATTTTTCACCGTGATCGGTGTTTCATTCTTGTCCCTGTTTGGACTGAGCTAATTTTTTTTTTCATTGTCATAACTATCATATAACATACTTGTGTCTATTAACCTGAACTTATTTTATTTTTCATTAAAGATATTGTGTATCTCGGTTTCATTTGAGTTCATTTCAGTTATGTATTTATGTTTTGTCAATTTTTTATCAACAAATTAAAAAAAATTAGGAAAAAAAATACTGCGCCTGATTTAAACCACCTGCTGTGTACTTTTTTGGGTTCAGAGTTTGCTGTAGGTATATCGAAATCTCAGGAATTTTTTGGAAACAGGTCAGGGAAAAGTCAGGGAAAATAAAAATGGAAAGTCTGTGTTTGTATTTAATAAATTGAGCAGGACCTAGTGTCAAGTTAATTAAAAAAGAAACAATGCTCTTATTCTAAGTGCACGGAAATTTTATGTGCTTAAAGTTACGAACATTCAAATGAAAGAAATAAAAAAAATTATTGTCCGAGCTTTTTTTGCCTACATCATTGAAGACGCCAGAAAATGATAAACTGTCATGAAGAATAGCAAGTATAATTTTTAAAGGGGTTCAATACCCCTACATATAATCCGATATAAGGACACTAAAAATAGGGGGTTCATTTTCAATGTCAGCGAATCAAGAAACGCCAAAAATCGTTTGTTTTTTGCCCGCATAGCCCGAGTAAAACATTTCAACACCGGAACTAAAAGAAAAAACATTTTCATTAAAAAATTTGCTGCAATCTTTCAGGAGCGATGCATAACAAACGTAATTTTTCGTTTTAAAGAATAAATATTTCCTTAGAATTAACTTTTGAGGGCTTTATGTATAAAATAAAAAAAAAGTTTTAAAGAAATATTGTCCCCTTAGCCTAAAGAAGAATTGAGTATTTTCAAAATGACCTACGCGATTTTTTTCCTTTGGGATTAAAATAATCGTTCATTTCAGAATTACTAGGATATTCATAGCATATATTTTAACATAAACTGGATGTCACCCAATATCTGGCTGCTGTGCGAGAAAAGTATTTTTTTTTTAAATATGGTTTTTCCTTTTTTTCCAGTGGCAAAAAAACACTTCCAAGTACAGAATAATCAATCGAACCCCATACGAAGCTGTGTTAGGACCAATTAAAGTTGGATGAGCCAGCACTTGCTTACCATATGATCTCGTGAACAATTTGACCACCGAGGAGGACCTAGAAATTGCACTCGCTCATCAAAATCAAACTGAATTAAATGGAGAGGGGTAAATGTTAATATACACATTTTAATATTTATTACTTTAATTTCAAGTACTTTTTTTATCTAAAAAGTTGAAAGCGCTATTAAAACAATGTCACAGACATCCTGATGATACAACAATCCAGGGTCAGACTTCCAGAACAGAGTCTACTGTCATTGCTGTTGGAACTGGGGAAGAAAACACGGAAATTGAACCTGTACAGCAAAAATAAACTGAATTGGATAAAGAAAGCTAGTTAATGATATGAATAAATTACTGTTAATTACTTTCATCTCATGTATCTTATCTCTTCATTGCTTGCTATGCTTGAGAGGAAGGAGAAGATACGTTTTTTTATTCATCTATGTAAGTTCACTTGAAAATATTCTACGTGAAAATTTTTATTAATTATTTATACTCTCCACAGACAAACTGATGAACCAACGTACTTTAATCAGAATTCTACGACACAGTCTATTCTCATTGCACTGGATCAGTACAACCGTTAAATAATCCGACTGCGCAAGAAGATTTATGCGGAGTCTGCAATTTTTTACTGTACTCCGAATATGCTATCCGATGTTTGATATGCGATATGCAAATGCATAATACTTGAGGAGAATTAAATTTAGGTACAGGGGATAGTCTCATTTGTTGTCAATGCGCTCGTGGAAATCAGTTAATTAAAAATCAAATTGACTGCCACGAAAAGCAGAAAATCGCTGCTGCAAACATGGTCACGTTTTCTGCAGAAAAATTTCCGCCACTTAATATCGGCGATTGCGTAACGTTGGCGGTTCCCAATGTAGATCGCGGACCACTAGACTTTAGGAGAATTGTTGGTGTATTAACTGACTTTGGAAATAGTGTTTACCAAATAGGTACGAAGTCTGTAGAGATATCTTGATCTCGGTAATGGAGGCAGCATCTCAACAATCAATGAGCGGTGGGCAATGGTATAGAAAATGAAATTGTAAAGCAGCTTACAACCAATTCCTAACGAATCATGCTTTAAAGCCAATATGAATTATCGTTCTCGCTGTCATCAGTCACTGACATGTTGCAATAAATTAATTGAATGTAAGTTAAGAGACAATGTCAATATTAACTGTTAATGTTTCACAAGGAAATAAATATCATTTCACGTGTTTTAAAAACATTTATCATTCCTTCCCTACTATAATAATTGGATATTTTCAGATTAACATTTTTTTAAATTAAATAATTGAAAATCGTTTAATCAACTTTTAAATTTAAAAAAAAGCAACAAATTATTTCAACCACATCAACGTATATTTTATTTGAATTCGAATCAAAGTTAGATCTGATTTTAAAAATGGTCAAAAACGGAGTAATTAACAGTAAATTGTTTATATCATTAACTAGCTTTCTTTATCCAATTCAGTTTAGTTTTACTGTACAGGTTCAATTTCCGTGTTTTCTCTCCCAGTTCCAACAGCAATGACAGTAGACTCTGTTTTGGAAGTCTGATCCTGGGTTGTTGGATCATCAGGTTGTCTGTGACATTGTTTTGATAGCGCTTTCAGCTTTTTAGATAAAAAAGTACTTGAAATTAAACTAATAAATATTAAAATGTGTATATTAACATTTACCTGTCTCCATTTAATTCAGTTTGATTTTGATGAGCGAGTGCAATTTCTAGGTCCTCTTCGGTGATCAAATTGTTCACTAGATCATTTGGTAAGCAAGTGCTGGATCATCCAACTTTAATTGGTCCTAACACAGCTTCGTATGGGGTTTGATCGATTATTCTGTACTTGAAAGAGTTTTTTTCCACTAGAAAAAAAGGAAAAACCATATTTAAAAACATATACTTTTCACGCACAGCAGGCAGATATTGGGTGACATCCAGTTTATGTTAAAATATATGCTATGAATATCCTAGTAATTCTGGATGGAACGATTATTCTAATCCCAAAGGAAAAAAATCGCGTAGGTCATTTTGAAAAAACTCAATTCTTCTTTCCCTCAAAAGTTAATTCTAAGCAAATATTTATTCTTTAAAACGAAAAATTACGTTTGCTATGCATCGCTCGTGAAAGATTGCAGCAAATTTTTTAATGAAAATGTTTTTTCTTTCAGTTCCGGCGTAGAAATGTTTTACTCGGGCTATACGGGAAAAAACAAACGATTTTTGGCGTTTTTTGATTCGCTGACATTGCAAATCAAACCCCTATGTTTAGCGTCCTTATATCGGATTAAATTTAGGAGCATTGAACTCCTTTAAAAATTATCCTTGCGATTCTTCATGACAGTTTATCATTCTCTGGCGACTTTAATGATGTAGGCAAAAAAAAAGCTCGGACAATAATTTTTTTTATTTCTTTCATTTGAATGTTCGTAACTTTAAGCACATAAAATTTTCGTGCACTTAGAATAAGGGTATTCTTTCTTTTTTAATTTACTTGACACTAGGTCCTGCTCAATTTATTAAATACAAACACAGACTTTCCATTTTTATTTTTCCTGACTTTTCCCTGACCTTTTTCCAAAATATTTCTGACATTTTGATATACCTACAGCAAACTCTGAACTCAAAAAAGTACACAGCAGGGGGATTAAATCAGGCGCAGTATTTTTTTCCAATTTTTTTAAAGTTGATGATAAAAAATTGACAAAACATAAATACATAACTGAAATAAACTCAAATGAAACCGAGATACACAATATCTTTAATGAAAAATAAAATAAGTTCAGGTTAATAGACACAAGTATGTTATATGATAGTTATCACGATGAAAAATTAAATTAGGTCAGCCAAAACAGGGACAAGAATGAAATTATTGAACATGTTTGTTTATATTTAAACAGAATTGGGGTTTGCTCGAAAATGTACAACTAAAAAGACTAAAGGAATATTTTAACTTAAGTACTGTCACACGGCCTAGAAGTAGACAAGGTCCTATAGGTTGCGCACAAAAGAAAAAAAGATAATATATAAAAAAGACGTGAGCCTCAGGGCGCCAGCTTTCCTAAAAACAATCCTAAAACCCGAAAACATTTCGCACGTCCTAACCCTAAATAAAAGGTGACGATACCAAATGACGATATAGATAATAAATAGCACGATACTAAATTAAACTGAACCCAAAAGGCCCAAACTTTCCCAGAACGCTAGTTCAGTCCTGGGGTAGAGAGGCGGGGTGCTTAAATACGATTTGGCAAGACAGTTTTATATAAAAAGATAACATGTATATTATAACAGAAGAAAAATAACCAAGATACAGAGGGTATTAAAATTGGAGAAAAATGGCAAATAGGAAGTAACATGGTAAAAAAAATTGACAAGGAGTAATAACAAGGCTCCGGAAGAATCAAGTTCTTAAGAAAATAACACACAAAAAAAAACTATTCAGTCATTTCTGATTCAAGTGACCTCTTACGGTGATTATCGGGGGAGGGGCGAACGGGATCGTACATTAAAACAAAGTGACACCCTAGTTTACGGTTAACATAACATATGGTAATAAATTAAAATAACAAACAAAACAGTGTACAATAATAATCCTAACAAAATCAATAATGTAACCGAAATACAAAAAAAGGGGAGGGGGTCAACATGGTAAAGGTAGAATGGAGTGGCTTATGTTAACGTCGGAACACAAACGAATACCTATAGGGGCGGGAGACATATCGGTAGGGAAGACCAAAAAAAGGTGATGACAGGAACAAGAAATCTGGACCAAAAGGGGGCTAGGAGGAAGAAAGTGGACTGGGGGAGGGGGTCAGAAAGATAGTGATAAAGGATGGAATTGACGAGAAGGCGATAAACATACCCGGCACAGTAATCCAATGCCCATGTGGGTGAGGGCCACTCCATTCTACACTAAAAGAGGTCACTTATCCTAAATACATGCCAAAATTAAAAGCACTAAAACCTGCTGCTGAAAAGATACCTCCAGTCGGCACTCCATTTTCAGATCTAGGCCCTATACATTGTGACACAGCCAAGGAGTACCAAGAAAACATTACTTAACATAGCTTAACATTACTTAACTTGGCTTGACCACTACCAAAAGCACTACACAACAAAAGACTTTGGGATACTAGTCCTACCTGAACGTTATACGGTTGGTGACAAATGTAAAGACGGCGGTGCGGCGTCTGACACATCGGGCTTACAAAGCGGTACTGAACTCGAAGCGTGCCCGGCGTGCCGATCACCGCAAGAGGGGACCTACAAAAAACGGGGTTAACAGAGAAGTTTACGCCCCAAATCTAAGATAGGGATCCCTGCGGACAAGACAGAAAGACAGCGATGATCCATTGTCCCGCTGTTTGGCCTCGACGCCATCCCCTCTCCTCAGTTCCTTTCTTCGTTCTCGCCGGTATATCGTTTCCTTAGGCGCGGATTTCTTCTTCGAATTCGAACTCTGGGACTATAGATTGCTTAGGGGTGGCTGACTCCTGGAAGATGATTGACGGATGCGACCAAGCTGCTGCTGTAGGGGGAGGGGGGGGGGCGGAGTTCCGTCGACCCTCGATCGATATGGAGAAACTCGTGTTCGCGCATTTTCAGCTTTATAGGCCAGTCGACGAAGAACAAATATGGCCCTAACTTCGAAGTAGTTCTAAATAAGCAAAATTGTTGATTTATAACTTCCAGGGGAGATGTTGAACAACCACAAGAGTTATAGTAACTTTCAGCATTGTACATTTTTTATAATAATGCAAAATATTTAAAAAAATCATATTTTTGAAGTTTTACTTGTTTCTTATGAAAACAGTAAGTTTGCGAAAAAAGTTATGTATAAAAATGTTCGTCACCTTATTCTGCACAAATAAGATCCTTTTGATTTTTTTGTTTTGTTAACCCTTTGTTTAACAAAATTAAGTAAATAATAACTTTGGACAAAACTATTCTAGCCTCAGTGAATGATTATTTTTGAAGCCAATCAACCTAAATTATGTCCATAAGCATTTCTCCAGGTTACCTACCACCTTATATAATAAAGTTTTGATACATTAATAATCACCTTATATAATACATTTTTTATGCATCTTTTGGTCTAATTTTGGTACACGAAAGTTGGTGCCTGAGGGTAGGGACTTCGTAGGACGTTTTCTTGATATGTGTACAAGATAACTGCGAAGTTTGAATAATTGCTCATAATTTTTATCATTGAAAAGTAGTCTTTAATGAACCTATGTCAAATTTCTTCGAAAACTCCGAACTCCCACACTTGCTCCTGGCTAATATTCACGGGCCTCTTCTGTCTCCATTTTTCTCCTGCGATGGGGGAAAAGGGTCAGCTACTCCTTTTCCTTTTTTCTACCTGGATTTCAAGGCCTTCACCCTATACTCTTATAGGATAGGGCCTATCGTCCTATAAAAATGTCTGTATAGTCGGGTACAAACATAGTTTGAGAGTTATCAATTTAAAGATAAATTTCTATCAATATTTTGTATGCGCCTTTGCTTAAGTTGTATTGGTTTTCTTGAAATAATAATTTTTCCAAGAAGCAAACCAATCAATGGAAGAAATAGATTTTATTGCTCTATTCTTTAACCATTAAAGCATTAATTAATAACAAAAATAATTTTTTTAGAATGTTTACTTATATTTACTAAAATTTGATGACAATCAATAGAATTTTCTAAACCTGTGTGAAACTATGGATTTATATGAATTATTATTATTAACAAAAGTAGCCCCAAGAGTTATAGATTCTGCGGGTTAGATTCGGATCACTATTTTGAATTTTCATACTAAATCGATTTTTTCCTGTTCATCTTTTATCTGAAATTTACTGAAATTAAATATTAAATTGAATAGACCTATTTTCACGTTAACAATTATTAACTGAAAGATGGCCATTTCTCAAGACGTTTTTCCTTTCGCGTGTTTTGCGTTCACTTTTACGTAGGTTTTTTTAGTTAGCTTTTGCTCTCAGCTTGTCAAATATACCATACTTAACGTCAATACGATTTCGCTTTACCTCTGTTAAACTTTCTTTGATTAACACGTAAGAATTGGGATATTAGATAAGTTTTGTTTATTTCCATCTAAAAATATTTCGACAAATTGTATATTATGGAATCAAGGTCTTATTTAAAGATGTAATATAATTTCAAGTACATTATTCAAAACTTTTAAGGTACAAAAATTTAAACTTTTCCGTGCAAAAATGTTTTTGATATTTGAATTTTTTCTTTTGATTCAATATACTAATTAGCCACAGTGCCAGTTCTTCAGTTTTAAATCTAAAATATTTATTGGTCTAAAAGCTCACTCCTCAAAGAAACAAGGAAAAAAATGGAAATGTAAGTAAAATTAAGTCTGTTCGCCGAGGCATGACCAGGCTCAGTAGAAGCTCATACATATGTAGACAGACTAGCGTCGGCGGTTGCGGGACCCTTCGAGGAAATGAATATTCAACTCCGGAAGGACATTATTTCATAAAATTTACTATTATGCTTATACATACTGCTATGCGCGTAATTTATTTCGATCATTTACAAAAAATGTCTTCTCCGATGATAAAAGGCAAACCAAATGTACGTTAAGACAGTTTAACGGAGGAATAAGCCCCAATAGATAGGTAATTTTATTTATACTTTTAACACTAACGCTGCGGTTGGCCAAAATAATTCGATTCGAAGTACGGCTTTCGGGCTTTAATCGACCGCATGTTGAATTTCGAAACGGATCGCAGCTGAGTTCGATTTTTCGATTCGCTACAAGTCAACTAGTGTTTAAATGTTAAACATTTTAGTGTAAAATTTAAAATCCATACTCGAGTTTTGGATCGAACCGGATAGAATTGAAAAATTCCATCTCAGTTTGGATAAAATATTTAACCTTTGACATTCGAACACGCATTGGTTTGTAGCAAATCAAAAAAGTTCTATCTCAGCTTAAGGGTATTGGATACATGACTTTGAAAGTGGTCGATTAGCTCTGAAATTTGCCTAAGTTCAACCCCCCAATTTTTCCGGCACTGGAAAATATGTCTATATCGTTTTCATTTTTATTGAGATAAAATTAGATTATACTTATATGTACTGTAGTGGTCTTGCAGTCCATAAAATTTTGAAACTTGCTGATCAGAAAATATTTCTTCTGAAAGTATCTCATAAATTTTGAAGAAGCTGACGAAAATGTAGAAAGAGATGTTCGATAGGCAAAGCCAAGATCTAAAATTCTTAGACTTCATTCTTCCTAATTATAATAAGAATTTGGTAATTTATTTTGGTAAACTGCGTGAAAGTGCAAACGTGGAAAGACCTAATCCAAAAGAAGAGAGATCGAAAATCTGACGTCTGAGTTCATTCGAAGCAGACGAAACTTTATCACGCTTGCAAACAATATATTTTCACTCACAGCACCGACGCTTTTCACTGAATCGGACGGACTTTACTAAGACAAAGTCAGGAATCTTCAATAAATAGTCAGAATATCTGACTACTTTTGTGACCCTTCTCGATAGAAATCGCCAGGAAGAGACAGAAGTCCTGAGAAAATGTTTAGAAATCGTCAGAGCTTGGGTTCGTATGATCATCCTTTTGTTAAGGTTTGATCCTTTTCGGTTAGCCTATCTGATAGAGTGTGAATTAGCAAATCTTCAGAAATATTCAAACTCGTCAGGAATCGTCAGGATGATCAGAAATCGTGAGAACTTACCAGCATAATTGGCAACACTATTATCAACCGCTGCACGAAATCTGAGTTGATAATTATTTTTCTAATTTATTGTAGCTAATTTTTCTTTCAGAAATAATGATTGACCTAAAAATAAAAAAAGGTTAGTTTTTACGAACAGAAATGTGGAAATGATCTGCCCATTTGTAATTCGTATACAAAATGTGCATGGGAGATCTTCAAAATTGGTACAAGTTTTTAGTTATCATTATTATAGTATTATTCTATATTATTATAATATATAACATGTTTTCTCGGCGCGCTTTTTGGCCAATTTCGAGAGACTTATTTGAAAAAATCAAAGCAACTCATATGTCTATAGTGATATTGACTTTCAGATGATAGCTTGTTTATTTAATTAATTATGTGTATTATTCAATTCAATTATATAAATGTTATATTTTTTTAAACATATCTTATTGACTAAATTATGGCTAAATTAGTCTATATGATATGATAATTCTCTGCAAACTTGGGCTATTAGTTTGTGGTACGTGCCAAACTTTTAGTATCGGGAGATTTTGTTTGATTTCGTCAACTTTCGTCACATCGAAAATACTCTTGATGTTCTTGTCAGTTAGAATGTGTTTGGTACGCGTCACATGAAAAGTGGATTGATTACCGTTGCGTTGGCGCGTTTATTCCAAAGGATCAAATGTCTAAATCAATTGTTTACCAGAAGTGATTATTGTACAGTTATTAAAAATAATTCTTTGATCAGAAAATAGACTTATAAAGTGAAAGTTAGAATTATTTTTTGATTATAATCCATAAAAATGAATGATTGATTTTAAAATTAAAGAAAGGAATACCTTTTTTATCGCGGACGTGAATTAAAAATAATTTTTTATATTTTTATGCACTTATTTATTCAAGGGCCCATAGCCAGTATTTGAATGCATTTGGTGCAAAAAGGTGTGCTAATAAATTTGGCAGGATTGTTCACATTGAAACCAGTATTATTTATTTTAATAACATTTATTTGAATTAGTTAAATGTAATGTGTACCGCGATGACCTTTCTGTCTACGAAAACCCAGATAGAGAAAGCGAAGCCACGTTTTTAGGAAAAATAAAAAAAAACGTGAAAGTTATTTTAAAAATAAGTAGTCTGACCAAATGGGCCTATGGAATGGCTCAAACCGATTCTAATTGTGGACCTAGTTCTTATTTTTTTAAATTATACTTTTAGCTTATTCGAAATTACAAAATGATTCGTAAGTTTAAAAAAAATCTCGCAACAGAGAAACAGTAGACTTAACAACTAGGCCTATTAAATGGCTCAAAGTTGATTTTTCTGCTTTTTGCATTCTGTATATCTGTTTTTATAGTTTTTGAGTTTACGCCGGACCCACTACCCAGAAAGAACAAGAGAAAATGAAGAAACCCAGTAACGAAACAGTGTAGGCTAAAAAGACGGATCGTCTAAGTTGTCTCTGCGACAATTAGATGCTCAGTCAACTTCCTCAGTTGCGATTCCGGCTCGTTAATCAATAAGGAAATTCTATAAAAGCAATTCTCTGGACGAACCCTGGAAAGAAATAATACGGAATTCATTTAGAATGAGAAGCAAGAGAATTTTACGAAAGTAGTCCCTATTCAACGTAGAACTCCTGTTTTCCAAAATTCAAAAATTGAACGAGGCCCGCAATCAGGTGCAAAATCCAGTTTAACAACGAGGAACTCCACGAGATCCCAGCCGCCAACCAGAGAGTATCAAGTCATCCAGAGAATTTAGAAAAAGTAAGATTTTATAAAAAAACAAATTGTATCGAATAGCAAAGAGACTAAGACCTCCTTCCTATCTGAGGAACGAGACTAAAGTTAAATCAAAGTTTATTTCATGTTAGGCGATGCAAATTGTGCAAATCCGGTAAGTTATGCTCCTGGTACTCGAAGCACTACATTTCTTTAATAATAATAGAAACTCCTACGCTGGAATCAGGGAAATTGTAACAAACGATATCCTTGAATTCCTCTGTATGATAAAAAGCGTAAAAACAGTTATTTTGCGTTATGACAATCCATACTTACTTCTTGACTTTTTAGTAGCTAAAGAAATTGGAGACCCCACCGATCAAGCTATACAGCAGATCGCAGTAGGAAGTTACGAAGATTATACTTTGTTTTAGCAGCTAACATCGGTCTACAAAGCTCAATTGAATTGTGCAGAGATAAATTGGACGCAATTCGACAAGATGGAAATACGGTTCAAACTTTTGGTCTTCTTTCAGAGACGCCTACAAGGACCTTGCATATGCCGTACAAGCAGAATATCCCTCCGGAACGAAAAGGAAAATGGCCCTGGAGACAGAAGAGAACAGCACAATCAAAAGATGCGTAATAAATTTTAGATACGTTATTATGTCACAGGATAGACCCATGAAACGAACCATACTAACAAAAGCCCTGCAAGAAGTATGGGAAGCTGATGCTTAGCAACGGAAAAAAATAAGGACAGAATACTTAGACGAAGGTCAGTACCTAGACAACCCACTAAATTCTAACATCGACCCATGATAACTAGACCTTAAGCAAATACGACACCCCAACAGGTGAGAGTACCAAACTTGAATTTTCCACTAAGGGAAAGATTAAAGATGTCCTGCTACAAGTCCATAAAAAATTCTTAATGGTTCACGATCACTACGAAACAGCGGAATAATAGAATTGCCATTCTTCCACAAATACCCTGGATATGCTATAACAAAAACTGATTTGATAATTGACAAATGGAAACTACCATTACATTTCGAGGGATAGTACTTACACAACGGACTATACACAATACAAAATACCATAATGATAATAATATAAAATAACTAGAGAAAAATAAATTTGGCAGCATTACGTCTATAGGATTACGAGACGTAGATCTTGAACAAAAAGGGGGTGATTACCCTCCCTACTACTTCGAAATACAGGAAAAACTTCAAAATTTCCTGAACCTAAAACATATTCAATCAGAAATTAGAGAACGAATAAAAGAAATCGCGACTTAATACTCAGAAGTTCTTACTTTAAATGGCGAACATGAAATAATTTTGAACTCCGGAAAAATTAGCAACTTAAGATCCCAGGAACCAACTGAGAAAAACATTGAATTCGCACTTAACGAAACAAGTGAATTACTGAAAAAGCTATAATAAGAGTGTCCCAATCACCTTTCAAGTCCCCACTTTGGATTGTCCCTAAGAAAGGAGGAAATCTTAGAATCGTAGTAGATTACCGTCAGATTACTAAAGACACCGACGAGGACGCATACCCGCTGCCGGTTATAGGCGATATCCTTGACCAGTTACGAAATTCGAAGTGTTTGTCAGTCTTCGACCATAGTGCAGGATTACATCAAATCCTCATCAGGAATTAGTGCAAATAATATACAGAATTTTCTTCTATAAAAGGGCGTTACTTATTAAGGGCAGAAGGAAATTATAGCACTTCAGAAAATCATTCTTAGCTATACTATGGGCAATGAAAAGGTTACGTCAAGACTTCTAGGAAACTAGTTTAACATTCAAACTGATCACAAAGCACTCATTTGGTTACACAATGCAAATGAACCTAGCTCGCGACTCTTACGATTGAAATTACAACTAAGGTAATGTAAATACGAAATTTAATATGTTAAAGGAAAGGAGAACAAATTAGCAGACTGATTATCTAGACTCTACCCAATCCTCACCAGCTATATTCTGCAACAAGGGCTAGTCAGAAGAATGTGCGAGTCAATATAAAGTAGAAACGACGATCCCAATAATTCATCTATATCAGAAGCACCTCAAGAAAATGAAGTATACAACGATTTTACGACATGCTATTTTACCCAATGCAAATAAAATTAAAAACAAAACCCAACACTGACGGAGAAGTCTAGAAAGTAATAAACAAAGAAGACACGCCCAAATCAAACTATCAGCAAAAATGTATATTTTTAATATTTATATTCGGTGACCCACTCTTTACACCAATAAAAAAATAACTCGTACAGGAAATGATGGAATACCTATCTAACTTGTATCCCCACTTAGTATTTCACCTATGGTTTAACATAACCCGAGAATTGACGAAAGAAGAAAGAACTAATATATTATTAAAGAAGAACATGTGAAACACCGTGGGAAAAGAATACCATTGAAAAAGTCAAATAAATAGGACAATAGATAGGTATGGATGAAGACATTCAAAAGTATGACAAAACATGCATGATCTGTCAACTTCAAAAAACCACAAGAATCAAGAACGAAGCGGAGGGAATTATACGAGACATCCCTATAAAAGCTAATGCAAAAATAGTCCTAGATATATACTGCTCATTACCCGAAACAGTGAAAGGTAACAAATATGTACTGAGCCTACAAGATAGATTAACTCGCTAAACGGTTTTAATCCCGGTGGCTAACGAGACAACTAGTTCAATAAAAGAAGGGTAGCTCGATCACTAAACCTGCATCTTCAAAGCACTCAAACAATCCTAACAGACGAGGGACAAAACTTTCTATCAAAAATGATGCAACACTTTAAAGAAGTATTACAAATCACTCATGTGAAAATAACAGCTTTTCATCCACAGACAAAAGGAAACATCGAAAGAAAGCATTCCACCCTAGGGAACCTAATAAAAACAATATTTTCGCACTTTGAACTTATGTTTGGAAGAGAAGCTAACATACCATCATCGGTAGCACATTCGCAAGCGCTGACGTATCCGAAACTAGTTAGACAGTGGAAAAAGAGAAGTAAAGAAAACCTACGAAGAGCTGGGGAAAGAATAGAAATAGAAACAGAAAAAATCGCAGTGAAGACTCGACGAAAATATCACTCAAAAACACCCCATATACAAATGAAGAGACCCAGTAAAAATTATTAACAATACTATATTTAACAAACTATACCGGTCTTGGAAAGGCCCTTTTAAAGTTATTGACTACTTATAAAATACTAATTTACGAATAAGAAATAAAGACAAAATTTCCAGTGCTAACTACACCCTCCAAAAATTCAATGAATCATCTACATAGAGGAAATCTTTTAAGTACACTTGTTTTATAAAAATTGGAAAATAGTTATAGCTATTAATACGACATCCGCCGAAAATCGGATTAAAGCCATTGACACTAACATTACTATGGCAGAACTAGCCTGTGACAAAAAATGTTCATCTTATTATAAAGTCTAATGGGTTAGGAGACGCTACAATAGACCAATCAATAAAAGCAGTATCCAAAAAAATTATAAGGCAAAGAACGTCAAAAAAAAAGGATTAGCGAATTTTGTGGGTGATATATCCAAAACTTTGTTTGGAACATTAAGAGTATCCGGTATGAAACAAATTGACACCGAATTCCAAATAATTAATACAGATAACAAAAATACAGCTAGCATCCCGTGAAATCATACAAAAATACTTAAATTAATCTTAGACTCTCCGTCAAAGGACCATAAATGGATAGCTGCCAAGGAAAATGTCGAAAGACAGTTTGCAGGGGCGGTCAACGCAATGAGAAGTAAATGGCCGCATACTATTCAACGCGCTGCTGTTGAAAGTGGTTGAACGGGGAAGGGAAGGATGACTTTTGAAGTCGTAAGCGTCGACAGACGAACGCACGTATATGCGCATTTAAATACATAAGCACGTTGTCAGGAACGGTCGCAGAGAGAAAACGAAAAATGGGATACAGCGAAACTGTCCAGATAGTCAACAACAACGTGCGTATGATGTCAAATACTCATATGCATTTGAACGTTGACGTTTATGACTATAACTTTGGACTGGCCCTGATATTTAAAAAACTGTCATGCGCAACTAACAACGTGAAAAACTTGTGTTTGCAAATTTTCATTTGCGTATTGCCATACAAAAAAATTAGTCAAAAATTATTGAAAGATGATTTTAAGACCATTAAATAATGTTGCTCATCTGTCTTTTGTCTCATATTCTTCAAATTTTGCTTTAAGCCTTTCATTTTCCTTAAATTACAATAAAACGAAAAAATAAAAACAACTATATATACACATATGTGCACTAACACATACACATACGATCTAGTTCACAGACCACTTGTACGCGGCGCTAGCTCTAGGTTTCTATTGCCGCCTACTTCCCATTGTATGCCCGTCCTTGACAGTTTGTAAGAAACATCACTCACGGACTGAATGCTACAACAAACGATAGTCTTGTCAACTGCAAATTAATATTAGAAGCAGTAATATTAGATGAATCAACCGAGGATCTTGAAACAGCAATCAACGCCCTAAACGACGGAAAGAACGGAACAGTACATTCCCAAATTTTCACAGCTGAGATACTGAAAGGAACCATTACAGAATTCGAGACAACTCAGCGTACGCGCTACCATTTTGATAATAAAGAAGGTAACTTCCGTCACATTATAGACATCAGTACCCTCTCCGTAGCAGTCATTCAAGGCCTATTCACACATATACTGGTGATACCGGTAATCGAAAAAGAAGAAGGTTCCTTGCAAAGAATAGTCCCTATCCCGAAACAAATAAATTAAGTCAATGTAACAATAGTCCCTGACTATGACGTGATTTTTTTTAACAGCAATATCAACTCTTAAGCCATACAACCCTATGCCTTCACATCTCAATAACCTTGAGGTTGATAACCTATAACTATAAAACACATAACCTCAAAACTCATAAATCTCAAATCCCAATAAACTGAAACCTCCACCTTTAGCTTTATAATTCTATACATCCACCACTTCATAACTTCAAAATCCATAAGCTCCATAACACTGAAGTGAATCACAAGAAAGTTGCATATCACAATATAACTCTGAATCATGTAGAATTAAATTTCATAACTCCACATCCCCATACTTTCATACAACCTAATGCCTAAAAACTCCAAAACTCCAAAAGACCAGAATCCTAATAGCTTAAAACCTAATAGCCGTATAACCCAAAAACTCCATAATCGTATAGCCTCAAAATCGTAACAACAAAAAGACCCACAAGTGAGTGTTCAAAAGCACCCGATCTCATAAAGATACAATCAAAACTTATGATCGAGACTCAGTTTTTGTTTTGCAGAAATTCGAATGCCTAATAAGGTCCAGACTTCCTGAATTGTAATAACCTCTATTTAGCAATACCCAGGAACAACGACGTGGACGTAGCAGGCTTCTGTTTCCTTTGGGGTGTTTGATTTGCGTGAATCAGCTCGCCTCTCCCGATTCGGGGTGCTTGATTTACGTACAAAAAAGTATTATATGCTCTAACGAATTGTTTTAGAAGTCCCACCTTTATATGCATTGGTGGCAGGATTACTTTATCTGTTGGTATTAGGCTCTATTTTATGATAATTTTGGGTCCTGTAGTTAAATTTTCTCTACTGGGCTAATCCTTTTTTACATAATGTTCAGCACGAGCTCTGCTATCCCATTCCCATTAAAAACATGGATGGTTACTGAAACCACTTAGTTCGCCTACTAGAATTGTCATTATTTTTAAATCTCCACATATTTTTCACTTGTGTTTAGCGTAATCTACTACGTGTTGAAGAATCGATACATAGACGCCAGTCTTTAGCTTTATAAGAAACATTATACTCATGGTCATTAAGTTCTTATTCAGTGAACCCATTGGGATTTTTATCAGTCTCGTCTTCTAATTCTTCTGATGTTTCATCGTTCACCTGTATATCCTCAGCGACGTCATGAGCTTCGATATCCCACATTTCCATTGATAATTTCCCTCCAGATCATTGGAAAAACAAATGTCCGCTTCTTTTGTTTACTAAGTTACAAGGAGCCTCTTAAGCATATTGTTTTTGGAGTACAATGATTGATCATTTCACTAGATTCTATACCAAAAAAGTCCTGGTATCTATTGTCAAGTACATCTGTGAATATCATTCTAGGTTTATTCACAACACATTCTCCACAAAGAACGTAGAAAGAGTCTACGCAATTGTTGCATGCTGTCTTCCTTGTAACATTATACTCTTCAAGGGCCAAGTTAACCACCGATGTAGATCTGCGTTCGTTGGATGACGAAGCCTGCAGGCCCGCTTTCTCAATCTGACCATCCGTCGATAATTGGCTTGCGACTCCCGGGATCGTACTTTTCTGTGTGCTGATCACGTTGAGTGCTGCCGTTCTGTTGAGTATAAAGTCGTTATGAGTTGGTGAAAGTAGTGGGGATAGTGTTCACAAAAATCGGTATTTGTCGGTATTGGGCTCGTGGATTAACGATGAGACATCTGGTGGCCGGGAGCGAACGAAACAATATGGCGTCCGTGTAGGGCAATTTTAAAATAGTACGCATCA
>JAAAKG020051879.1:0-16444 GCA_010014905.2 Druon quercuslanigerum
ATTCATTTTTATAAAACCACTTTAAAAATTTCAAATCAAGAGAAGTCTTTCGGAAAAAATGTACCTAAAACTGACTTGAGAATATTTAGAATATTTATGACTTGTAAATAAACTCAACCAAAAATCATTTTACAAGCTTGTTAACATAGTCGTAAAAAGTGGAAAAAACAGAAACGTAACTTTTTTGCCCTGGGATCACGATCTTTCCTCTATTCGCATGCGTTTCCTCATTTACAATATTCTTTTAAATTATATTTACTTTATACTATATAAAAATTTTTAAAGAAAGTATTAAAAAGTGTAAACTTTTGAAATGTCGTACACAATTGTACAAAGTTAAATAATTAAAAAATTAAATGTTCCATGTTGATCAGCTTCAAATTTAAATTTTCTGACTTGGATTATTTAAAAACTGTACAAATCCTTGAAATCGCTTGAAAGCTTAAAAACACTTATAATCCTGTTAAATCTTATAAGACCCCTTAAAATCTATTAAAACCGTTTCAAAGCTTTGAAATTCCGTGACATATTTCAAAATATTAAGAGATCCCTTAAAATCTTTGAAATCCCTTAGAACATTTTACAATCCAGTCCAAGTTTTGTTTAAACCATTTAAAAAGTGGGCAATGCTTGGACAACCGGATTTTTTAAAACTAGTAAATCATATTGTTCACGCAAAAAATGGTATGTTATAAAAACATCAATTTTGCACAGCGTTGCCTTTTTTCCGTTAATAATTTGGAATATTTTGAAATCTCTTAAAATTCTTTGAAATACCTTGAAATCTTTTAACATCCGTTCAAATGTTCAAAATCACAATAAAATTACATGTTTTGAAATATTTCGAAATCTGTTAAAAATTTCTTGAAATCCCTTAAAATTCTTTTATAAATTGTAGATGATGATAAATCATAAAAGTCGTTGTTAATTTACTAAATTCATAAAAATCTTAAAAGTCACTTAAAATCTTGTGAAATCCCTTGAAACATTCAGCCTTTCTTTCAAATTTTACTATATATTCAGAATTTCTTCAAACTCCTGAAATCTTTCAAAATCATTTAAAATATGTGAAACGTCTTGTCATCCTTTGGAACTTTTACAATTCCCTTAAATCTTTTGAAATTCCTTGAAAACTCATGAAAATCCTAAAAAGCTTTAAAAATCTGATTAAATTCCTTTAAAAATATAATCTTTTAAATACATTTTAGTTCCTTGCAATACCTTAAAATCATTCAATATATGTTTGGTATTTTGGGTAAAAAATATAAAAACGTACGTAAGAAGGGGCGAGGTTACCAAAATCTTACGAATCCTTAAAACAGGGAAGGAGGGGATCTATAATTAAAAAAAACATTCTTAGTTAATTAGCGAACTTTCCCTACGGAAATATTTAAATATTTAATAAAACTCATAAATACGACGATTAAATTATTAATTATTATATTTTTAAAAGAGAAAACATTCTCATGAAAATGACTTAGTTAAAATTTTTATTTATAATCAGGCTTTTTTATATCACCGTGTGTCGGTTATCATTTTATCATTTTATGAATTGAAATTTCAACAAAAACTTGTAAATTGATATAAAAACTTGAAAGTTTGAAGGTTTATATTCAATTTGCTTAACCCTGATCCCATTTTAAATTTGTAATTCAAAGGAGGCAGTTTAATTTCCGTATTTCAAACTCAGCGTCCGTTTGTAATTTGTACTTTTATTGTCTTTATCAAAGAATCCCTCTGGATATTTTATGTGTTTTATTTTAGACTATACTCTTGCTGGGATTTATTTCTAATGTAAAAGAATGAGAACTGAGAAGTTCAGATGAGCAAATGTTTCTGGACAATATAGCTTCGATCTTATTTAGTTTCATAGGAAAAAAGTTGGAATTCGTTGTCGAAAGCAGGATATCAACTTTGACATTTCAAACGGAAGATGATATTGAAATCCTAGAACAAGGAGAAGAAAATTGAATTTGTTATTGAGATAGGATTCAATCATTTAAGATCAGGAAATTTAATTAAATTTTGTCTTGCTGGAGAAATTTATTACATCGGTCGTTTCAGTAGTTTCCATTTAAAAATTAAGATTCTAAGAAAATCAATTAGGCAAGTTTTTCTTTTGTTTCAATTAGGGAGATCATTTTGTAAATTAAAATCAGACTGAAAGATTTGTAATTTAAATTTATGGATTTTGAAATGAAGTGGAATTCAATTAAAAATTAGAAATTCATATCTTGAATAAGCTTTGACTTTTGGAATAATAATCCAGACTTTTTTCTTCTTTTTTTGTTACTAATATTTTTATATAATCCATCATATTTACTCCTGTGACATGCAGGAACAACATTTCACCGAATTGATGAAAAGTTTCCCTTAGCGTGAAAAGTTTGTGATAAATTTTAGTTCAATAAATTCGCAGAATGAAAGCTTTCAAACTCATGCATCCTTCTTTGGACAAAAGATGGACCTTAGTGATTCAGAGTCTTTTAAAAAGTTTCAAAAGTATTTTCCTCTTGGAAACAGGAATCAGATCATAACAAGTTTTCTGTATATTACATGAATTCTGTAACGGTTCTTTACTCTTTATCTGAATGCGTATGATTTTTCATTTAGTTGAGAATTCACTTGGCCTTCTTTCGTATTATTATAATCATTAATTTATAGATCGAATTCACAAATCAGGAAAATAAATTGTTTTTGCCACTCTTTAATAACGTAATTGTAACATAATATATTACGAAATAATTTTTTCTTAAGTTACAATCATTGGATTTGAAGTCCAAGTATGTCTTTTTTAGAAAAAAAAATCTTTTGTGATGAACTTTTACCTTCGATTTTGAATTTTCTTCATACTTTTTTGACGCAACTCCCATTGTAATATTCAATAGAAAACCCTGCCCAATATTCTATCTCTCGAAATAAAAACTAACAACCATTTGTATTTCGGCAAATCACGAATAAGTACTCCATTCTTCCATTTAGCTTTTTTCACTCATTCTTGTGATTTCAAATAATTTTATGAAGAGTTTGAATTGAAAGCATTCCAAAGTAAATAATTCGAAATTCAATCTTAATAGTTAAAGTTCAAATAGATAACCTGTCAAAAATTAATAATTGAAAAAAGCATTTAAAATAACCAACTTTAAAATATTAAATGAAGACAATTTTTAATTGAGAGCGTCGATAATTGAGGCTCCGGATGCAAAAAGGAGATACATATCGACATTCCCCCCCCCCCCCCCCCCACCTTCTACTCTCAGCGTAATAATTACATGCCTTGTTTTTGCATCCGACGCGTCAATTGTAGATTAAGCCGCTAACAAAGGTGTAGTTTTCAATTTAAATTGTTCGAAAATATCAGCGTTTATTCCAAATTTAAAACTTTAATAGTTGAACAATTTTAAATAGAAAACGTTAAAAATTTAGTAATAATATAATAGAAATAATAACATTTGATCCAGTTATAATTTTACGAAATAAAAATAAAACTTTTCATTTTTTTGGATTCATTTAATAGAAAAAACTTTTTTTAAATAATTCATGTCTTGTTTCATTTCTAGAAACTACACAACTACTGGTGATCTGAAGATAGCATTTTTTGACTATATTGAAGTGGCCTAAGAATCAAGTTAAACAATTTTTTGACGTTCAAAAATACAGTTGTGTTTCTTCCCTGCTAACAAAACTAATTTTCTAAAAAACACTTGAAACAAATTTTGTTTAATCACTGGTATTACTGATAAGTAATCTTTTTTACTCCTATCTACCTAATTACTATCTATCTAATTTTAGGTAACATTTCTCAAGTCATCTCCCTCATCGTAACAAGAACATAACAGTTACTCTTGCACCCCCTCTTCATCTAAAATTGTTGCGTAATATATGGACGCCCCCTAGAGAGTAATAGAGCAAATATAAATTTGAATATGAGTGAGCAATAAGAGGAACCTGCATTACAGTCTTGCTAATTCCTTTCATAATAGATTCAATTATCCGCATGTTTAGAGTCTTCCTTAATTACTTTACTAATATATTCAATTATCAGTATGTTCTAATTTAAATATATGGATTTGAAAAGACCAGCAGTGGATTAAACGAGAGAGTGAGAAATGAGAGGATCCTAAGTTTGAATTTTGCTTGATTCCATGACTAATAAATTCAATTATCAGTATTTTTTAATTTAAATAAGTGAATAGAAAAAGAACAACAGTTGATTAAACGGAAAAGTGAGTAACGAGAGGATTCTAAAAGATATAACAGAATAAGCATGTATGTGCTGTCCCCGCTCGAATCTGGTCGAAATTTTCGCAATAAGTTGGAATGGATGTAAGAATAAATTTCCCAAAAGATTATATCTGAGAAATAATTTTTATGGGAGTTATGGAGTTTAGAAGAAAAATTGAAAAATATGTTTCGGGTCTCAATAGAAGAATGTTAGAAAGAAGCTATGAACTACTTTTCGCGAATGGAACCTTTAAACAATTTTTTAAAACTTTTTGTGCGTTTTTTATAAGGTTTTCTTGGTGTACTCCGTGCGCTGAGCGCCACATTCTGGGAAGTCTAGCATTACAGCATTTATTTTGTCACTTCAGCTATTTCTGCGATCTTTACTTGTTTTTTCGTCTATCGGTTCGTTTCTCATGATCGTTTGGTTTTATATTGAAGGTGCAGGCTGCATATACTATTCTTACTATTGGGTAATCAAACACTGCACTATCAGTTGGTTCCTATAGTCACACTTTTTCACATCAACTTTTTATGGATTCGTCACTGTTCTTTCATCCATCGGTTCGTTTCACACATTTCTTGTTTTTATATTTAAGGTACATGCTATGTGTGCTCTTCTTTCTGTTCGACAGTCTAATGCCCCGTGTGGATCAGTTGATTCATACAGCATGAGCAAAGTCTTGTTCTTCGATGTTCATATTTCTCTGTTGACTTGAATTTCTTTGTTGACTTGAATTTCTTTGTTGACTTCGTACTACTCTGAGCTCAGACTTACGAGTGTCATGTATTGTTATTTCAACTTTTTTGAGTGTATATTTCTTACGGTAATACAATCATTTTCAATATTTGATCTCGTAATGCTACTCAACGTTGCATGTTGTGATATTCCGATATTCTGAAGCATACAGCGTTAATGATTTAGCGCATAATTTAAAACACTCTTAAATAGCTATTAGTTACAATTCCTTCAATTTTTGTGCAATTATAGCACACGCGAAATTATTCGAAAATACTTTGTTACTTGGTTCGATCTTTGCTGTATTTCATTTTATTTGGTACAGTGGAAAGTGTCGGATTCATTGGGAAACTCTAAGTGAGCTGGGTGTAATAAGATTTGCAATAAAGAACTTCGTCGAAGTGAAAAATTAAAGCTGAAAATGAAGCAAGGAATTACAATCATAATTTCCATCAAAGAACCGTTTAAGATTACGTGTTTAGAAAATGTCGACTTTTTCAATATAAAAGATCGATGTTGAAAACGTAAGCGATCATCTAAAAGCAACTTCTGATGATCCGGCAGTCAATATACGACTCAAGCCAGGAGTAGATGAATCAAATGATGAAAGGATTGGAGTTCCTATTCAGAGAACCATATCGACTCGCAAGTATTGTTCTATCTGTTCTGACACAAAACACATTACCGTTATTTTAGAAGAAGCTCGTTTACAAATTTTCATTAAGATGTGAATCCACATGTCAGCAGGTAATCAGTTTTGTCAAAGTCACTTAATCAAAAATTGATTTCATGCGAAAAATCTTAGCCTCTTAAAGATATACTTTAACCCGTCAAATCTGACTTCTTAGGAGTTGACGAAAATAATGGGAAATCTCACCATTGAATGTGATTCTACACTTTATGATAAAATCGGAGATTAAGTCTTTCCGGAAAACAGCTTCTTATTTCTAGAGGCTTAACATGGGAAAATATTGTACAATTAAGAGAGATGTTGTCTTCAATGTGCAGCAGGCAGACTTTAAACTTTGCTCAGGTTATTCAAATAAAATTGTGGCCTCCATTCTTCAACTTGAATAAGAACAGCTTGTTTCTGAATATTCAACACCAGTAAGAAAATCATTTGAAGAATATTAGTTAGCTTATCGTTTTGGATTAACAGATTACATCAGAGATGACCTTATCAAAGATCATACAACTGAAATTGCTAAGACTTTGTTTGAGGATCATAAACATTTATTTTTAGTCTGTGATGGAACGAATGCACGCCATCAAAAATTTCGAACAATGAATTTCAAAGAAAATTTTATTTAGATCAGGAGAAAGTTCCACTTTGTAAGCCTTTCACAGTTTCCGCAACTGATGGGTACGTGGTTGATATTTAATGACCATATCCTGCGAATATAAATGATGCAGAGATCTCTTACAGGATCCGAACGCTTTGTGCAAGTTGTGGGAAGAAAACGATTGTGGTTCACGACTGTGGCTTCCGAGATGTGATAGCTGAGTTACAGCTCAAAACTTTAACGCATTAATGTCTGTTTCCAAAGGGCAACGCAAGGAATTGACAATAAAAGAATCCAACGAATCCCGTTCTGTGAAAAAAGTTCGTTGGGCAGATAAAGCTGACCATGGAATACTGGATAGAAAATATCGACTTTTAGACCACAAATTGGACACCAAATTGCTTCCGTATATGAGGACCTACATCTTAATTGCATCATTCTTGCATAATCAATTCGGGAAAAGATCACAGTCTAATGCAGAATTTCGAAGTGAGATCACAGAAATAATGAAAGTCGGAAGCGATGTTGAGAACACTTTGGCTATTGAGGCAGAAGAAAAAGGTTAGTTCCGAAAGAGACTTGTCTTTCAAAGAATTTCATCAGAAGAAACCTTCGACTTTCCAGAAATGACTGAGAGAGACTTGAAAATTCTTTTCACTGTAACATATCAATTATCACAGAAAGCTTCATACTTAGCTGGAATCATTGATGAAGATGGTCAGACGAAATTGCAACTTGTTGGATTCCTTTCATAATAGATTCAATTATTATCAGTATATTTTAATTTAATTATGTGGATTGGAAAAGACCAACAGTTAAGTAAAAGGCAGAGTGAGTAATGAGAGGATCCTAAATTAGAGTCTTGTTTGGTTCCTTTACTGATAGATTCAATTATCAGTATGTTTGCACAAGGCACGGGTAAATTGTTAAGTTTTCTAAAAGAATCTAGGCCAGTCCCTGTGGAGTAAGGTTTTACGTGCAGACTTGTTTTTATATGGTTGAAACACTAGCTTTGCACTTAATGTGCTTCATTGTAGGTGTAGAGAAATGTAGAATTGTGTTGGTGACGCAGCCTGTCCACAGAGGGTCACTATCCCTGATTACGTGATATGAGTGCTACCCAGTACCTCAAATCGAGTATTCTTTTTTCTTTGCCTTTAATTTCCAACTGCTACACTGTATTTCATAGTCGATTGTACTATCTTCATTATAACGACATCCACTCCAGAGTTCATAATTAGACCGCAAAAGTGCAACTCGAGATATAATTAAGCTTCTTGCTCTCCTGCTTAGCTATTCAAAGACGCTAGTACATTCCTCTTTTTTTAAGTGGCCCTGAATAAAGTCTAGAAACAAGTTCTAGATATGAAGAAAATTTATTCAAAGCGCAGTTAAAAATATTTTTCTTGTACAAAGAAAAAATTAGTTGGAGAAAACCATTTTAGTGATAAAAAAAGAAGGAGGAGCAGTTTCAATAAAAATAGGTAATAATTATATAATTGAAGCCGTTTATTGAAAGGAAAATAATTTTTTAAATTCTCGAATGCGCTAGGCATCAAAAAGTCACTCTGATGTAGAAAACAAGATTCATTCCATTTCATATATATAATTTTTAGAGGTAACACTGTCCAGGGCTCAGAACGTGTGACTTTTTCAACTTAAAAAAAATGTGAACTAGAAAAAATGTACCTTTTTAATTAAGAGGAACAATAATTTAATGATTTATCATTAAAGCTTTATTTTGAGAACATTTTTAATCAATAGCTTTTGAAATTTAACAATTTATAATTTTTCGTGTAAGCATTAACAGTTGGACATTTTAAAACGAAAACGTTTAAAATCGAATTTTTTCAAATTTAATTAGTCTTCGCACTCTTTCCCTTAATTTTCCTTTCCTCCCTTTTTTAATGAGTTACTCTTTTTTCTGTTTTTAAGAAACTTCCCTTTATCCCTTTTCTCGTTTTGTTGTTTAACGGCAAAATAAATGTTATAAAACCCAATAAGAAAATGCAACAAATTTGAATCCACAGTTATTTGTTTTTGTTTAAAAATTCCATAGTTGGTTGAAAGGCCAACTTTTTTGTTTGAAAATTTTACTGCTTTGTTGAAAATTCGCCGTTTTGAGATTAAAAATTAATCTTTTTTGGGTAAAAATCAACTTATTTGTTGAATATTTAACTGGCTTCTAAAAACGTTGTCTTTTCGACATAAAAATTCAACTATTGATTTGGTTTTTAATGAAACTGTTTAGTTGAAATTTTTGTTTTTTAACTACTTTGATGTAAATTCGTATTTCTTGGTTGAAAAGTAACTTTCTTCTTGAAAATTCCTCTCTTTTGATTTAAATTTCGACTTTTTGGTTTGTAAATGACAACTATTTTGTTGAAAATCATGATTTTTTTTAAATTAACGATTTATTTTTAAATTCATATTTTTTCGTTGAAAATCATCTTTTTGTTGATAAATTAAACTTTTCAGGTGTACTTCAGTAAATAAAAATACAAACTAAATAATGAACACCAAATAATTTCGATAATAATTTTTAATGAAAGAGATCAGGTAATGGTTCAAATTTTTGTTTATTCTTTAAATTCTGCTGTCAAATTCTTAAGTCAAAATTCATAAGATACAAAACCATTCAGGAAAATGAAAATAATATGCAGAAATAAACGCAAGTAAAAAATTGTTTTCAATTATCCGACATCGTGGAAAAGGGATTTTAGGCAAAAATATTAGTAACATTGATTATCCTCTTTAAGGAATGTTTTTGTAAAGAAAATTGCTTCTCTTTGATTTGAACTCTCAGTACTATTTTTTTTTAAATACAGTATACTGTCACTAAGCACCTTGTTTGCCAAGTGCCTCTCCCTTCTATTATCTTTAAATTCACTTAGCGTCTTGAGCGTGGCATTAGACGCGCCTGCACGGGACGTTATTTACCTAATCCGCCAAAGCGTCTCAAGAAATTTTTCCCGCCAAGCTTTAGGGGCGTGGCCTAACTGAGCGGGTACTTAGTGAGGATTTTGGTTCAGAGAATCGGGCACTTTATGAGAGTCTACTGTATTTCAAAGGTCATCTATGCAAAATAATTTATTTACATTATTTATCAATGAGAGAAGAAAGATTTTGTGAAATTAAGGTTCTAGCAGTATTTTTACAAATTTCAAAACATTTTATAAGTCATAATGAAATTTATAGTCTTGAGGTAAACCATTCTGGTGAAGAAATTAGTATGAACAATATGAAAACATTTGTCTGGAAACTGAGAACAAAGTCATCTAGAAATGAATTTTCAATTTTTCAAATCGGACTATTTGTTTAAAAAATTAATTGGTTTAGGTTTATGACGTTGACTAATATTTTTTTAATTAGTTTTGAGAAATTGAAAGACTAGATGATTCTTTTCAAAAATTTACTTTGAAATTCATCTGCAGAGCTTTAAGAATCCAAGAAGTTATAATCCAAGAAGTTTAAAAAAATTATTGTTGAATTAAAAACAGTTGTTCCAGAAATAACTCTGAAAATATTACAGAAATTGCAGATCGAAATTCAGTTTCAGTCCTGTTAATCCTGACTATTAATAATATCTTCAACCAAATTGAAACAAGCTTTATTTTATTTTTTCAGAAATGTACGGATAGAAACTGAGAGGATTCCATCAAGATGTTGATAAAGGAATATCGAATACCTCTACCTTTGACGGTGGAGGAATATCGGATTGCTCAGCTCTATATGATAGCGGTAAATATTTGGAAACTGTCCTTGAAGCTAAAGAAATTGGTACTCGACTCTAAACTTTTTTCTTATTCTCAAACAGAAAAAATCGAGGGAAGAGAGTAAAGGAGCCGGCAGTGGAGTTGAAATCATCCAGAACGAACCCTATGATGATGGTCCAGGTGGTAGTGGACAATATACTCACAAAATTTATCACGTTGGGAGTCATCTCCCAGGGTGGTTCAAAAGTCTGCTTCCAAAATCGGCATTGACAGTCAAGGAGGAAGCATGGAATGCTTATCCTTATACCAAAACTAGATATACTTGTCCATTTGTAGAGAAGTTCTCGTTAGAAATTGAAACCTATTACTATCCTGATAATGGACATCAGGAAAACGTTTTTAAGCTCAGCGGGAGTGACCTGAGGAATAGAATTGTCGGTAAGTGAAGGTCTTATCGATTAAAAAGACAGTTAAAAATTTATTGTAAAGATGTGGAGAGGATTTCTTGCGAAATTCATCTTAGAATAAGGTACACAGAAATTTTCCGTTTTGGAGAGGCAGGCATCACAGACCGGTCTCTATGCCCACAATTGTACCCTATGATAGCCTAAATTTTTAAAATAAAATCGAGACATCCAAATCTTGCACTCTTTCGATATGATAAAAAAATAATTCTGGACAATTCTAAATTAAAGCTTTTGTACCTGAATAATTTTGAATTGACCAGAGAGTTTTTTTCTCTTATTTGAGGCCTTTCTGCGTATGAAAATACCTTGATGAAAATTGTAAAGTCTGAAGGAAACAAACACAAAAATACAGTAGGTTTCGCATTTAATCATTTTGAAAAAAAATTTTAATTACTTGAGAACGTTTTACTGATAGAATATATTATAAAAAATGGACATTCCTAAGTAATCAAACTGAAGCAGAATGTTCTTCTAAAAGTCATTTTATTATTTAAAAATTATAATTTTTTGCATATGCATAAAAATCTGTTGAATACCTCATAACTTTTAATTGATAGAAATACAGCAAAAAAAATCAAGAATAGCTAAAAGAATTAAAAATAGATAAACTCCAAAATGATCATTTATAAATTATACTGTTCATTTATTTTCCTTTTTTTCAGCTTTTCCTGATTTTTATTTTCTGTTATATTTTTATCGGCTGGAAATCTTTGGATAAATCAAGGGTTTTTCAAAGCCAGCTAAAACATTGATTTTGAAAAACAGAAAAGTGTCTTTTGATACCTATGAAAAATCTACTGTTTTTAATAACTACTTTAGCATATCCCATTTTTAATGATAACAAAGGGTTGAAAATTAATTGTAAAGAAAATACCCTATTAGCTTAAAAAAGTACCATTTATATCCCATATTTTATCCCATATGGAAAAAAATACTCTCTAAATAGAGAAAATAGGGCGATATTTCACGAAAATGTGGGAACGATAAGGGAATAAATTATTTTTAATTCAATATATGTACCATTGTCCTAAGATTTCAACTCCAAATATATTGCATTTTCATGAAACTAGTTAAATTTTCAAGCAAAAAAGAAGAATTTTCAGCCCAAAAATATTACTTTTTAACAAAAAAAGTTAAGTTCACGTTAATCTTCAAACAAAAAAATTAATTTTTAAGCCAGAGACAAATTTTTTTTAATTTTAATTTTTAACCAAATACGTGAATTTTAACCTTTAAAGATGAATGTTCAATCCGAAAAGACGAACTTTCGACAAAATAGTTAAATTTTTAAACAAGAAAGATTTTGCAGTCAAGAAAGAAAAAAAATCAATTAAGATCTTTAATTTGAAGGACAAAAAGACAAATTCGCTACAAAAAAGTTAAATTTTTAACCAAGAAAATTATTTTTTAAACAAAAAAGAGGAATCTCACCGAAATGCATCAATTTTTAAACAAGCAGTTAAACTTTTAATTAAAAAGATACATTTTCATCCAAATATGTACTAGTTAAACTTTCTTTTTAATTTTCAACCATAAAATATGATTTTTCACCAAACAATTAATTTTCTATCAAAAAAGATTAATTTTCAACCAAACACTTGAATTTTCCACCAAAAAGATTATATTTCTACCAAAAAAGATTATAAAGTTAATACCCATAAAGGCAGATTTTGTACAAAAAAGTTGAATTGTCTACAAAAAAAAGAATCTTCAACCAAGAAGATTAATTTTCTACCATCAAGACGAATATTAATAAAATACATTAATTTTTAATGAAATACTTCAATTTGAAATTTAAAAATGGAATAGATCAATTTTCAGTTGATAAAATTAACACTCAACAAAAAGAAACGAATTTTCAATTGAAGAGATAAGTCTTCAACCAAAAGGATGGCTTTTCAACATAGTAGTTTAACTTCCAATCAGATAGTTAAACTTTCAACTGGGTAGTTGAAAAATATTATTCTTTAATCCAATAGTTGTATACTTAATTATAAAAGATTAGTTTTTAACCAAGCGTCTGCAATTTGTAATCCAAAAATAGAAATTTTCAAGAAAAAAGTGAATTTTTAATAAAATAGTTGAATCTACAACCAGCGGTGCGAATTACCAACTAAACTTTTTTTGATTAGTTCAATATTCAACCAAAAAAGACGACTTTTTAACAGAATAGTAAAAATTTACAACAAAATAATTAAATTTTCAACGAAAAGAAATAAGTCCTGAACCATACATATAACAGTTGACTTTTCAATTTACAAAAAACTTCAATCGTAAAGGATGTCTTTTCTATCAAACAAGATAAATTCTCATCGAAAAATGTAACAATTGATATTTTAACCAAAATAAAATTTTAATTTGAAATAGGAAACAGTTGAATTTAACCAAAAATATTTATTTTCTACCAAAAAAGATGAATTTTAAATAAAATACATAAATTTTCGAACAAGTAGTTAAATTTTCAACAAAAAAATTCTTTTAAGCAAAAATATTAATTTTCAACTAAAATAATGGATCTGCAATAAAAAAGAATTTCCAACAAAGTAGTTCGACTTTTACCATAACATTTAACCAAAAAATACAAATTTTTAGTCAAAAATACGATTTTTTTATCAAACATTTAAATGCTTAACCAGCAAGTATTAATTTACCACCAAAAAGATTAATTTACTACCAAAAAAAGATTAATTTTTAGCCAAAAAAAGATTCATTTTTAGCCAAATAGATAAATTTTCAAACAGGTGCTTAAATTTTCAAGAACAAAGAAAACAAATTTTTTTGCCGTGGCGATGAATTATTAACGAAATTCTTAACTAAAGCAGTTTTGCTATAACTTTTTACTAAAGAATAAAATTTTTTTACCAAAAAGACGAATTTTTTACATTTTTTTTAAAGAGTTGAATGTTTAACCCACAAATATTGATTTTCCACCAAAAAGACGTATTTCCCATATAATAGTTGAACTGTCGACGAAATAAGATTACTTTTTGACAAAATACTTGAATTTTCAACCAAATTGTAGAATTTTCAAACAAAAAAGATTAAACTTATACCAAAAACTGTTGATTTTTAAACATAAAGATGATTCTTAACTTTTATATTTTAACCCCCCACCAATGAATTTTCCATCAAAAAATACAAATCTTCAAGAAATAAAGATTTTTTTGTAAAGAAGTTGAATTTTCATTACAAAAATTAAAACTTGCAACACAAATTTTAATTTGTAACCAAACAGTTGTATTTTTAATGAAAAAAACAAATTTTAAACCAAGAAGATCTGTTTTCTACCAAAAAAGATGAATTTCAAATTAGAAAAGATCAATTTTCAATCAAAAATGGAAAAGTTACATTGACCTTAGTAGTTTAATTTTCAATCGAATTAGGTTAATCTCTGGATCAATTTTTAGAAAAGCAGTTCAATTTTCAACCAAAGAGATTATTTTTTGACTAATATTCAATTAAGAATCTTTAGCTGGAATAGTTAAATTTGAAAAAATAAATATATCTAAAATCCCCCCCTTGCAGGAGATGGTTTGACCTCAACCTTGCTGTTTTTTCAATTAAAAAAATTTCTTACCGTCCGCAGTCGGATTTTTATTAGAATCTCTCGCATTCACCTGAAAAATTTGGCCAGAGAAGTGGAAAGTTGCGGAAAACCAAAACTCCTTATCGAAGCCATTTGCCGAGAGAAGAATTTGTATGTAGACATTCGATAGCATTGAGTGCTCATATTCTCGGTTCGAAACCTTCCGTTCGACAGATAGTTAAACACAGTGAAAAACACGACTAAGCAAGAATCACGAACGGTCACCCATCCGGGTGCTAGCCGCACCATCGGTCCCAAAGATAAAATATACTTTTCAATTGGAAAATATTAACTTTCAACGAAAAACAGTTGGATTTTCCAACTGGATTCTATTATTTCTGTTCGCATTGAAGCGAAAAAGTGATACAAGCGGAAAAGGGCAAGTTTCTTAAAATCAGGGGAAAAAGAGGAATAGTTTTTAAAAAGGGGGAAAAGAGGGGAACATGTGAAAGAGTGTGAAGGCTGTTGTTCCATTTGGATGACTTTTGTCGACATGTTTTCTAAATCGAATTTTTAATTGCAGATGTTATTGACGTAGTAAAAGATCAACTTTATGGAGCTGATTACGTAAAAGAGGAGGATCCGAAGTTGTACATATCCGAAAAGACTGCAAGAGGTCAACTATCTGACGCATGGCTAGAAGACTACTGGACCGATGTAAAAGTAAGTTTTACTCGAAGAAAATTTGCTCAAAAAGAATCGATATTCTAAATTAAAAAGTGTAAGCAAAAAATATTTTTTTTCTCAGGGCAAAACTCAGCCAACAGCTTCAGGAAAATCTTTGATGTGTGCTTACAAATTATGTCGAGTGGAGTTTCGTTACTGGGGAATGCAAACGAAGTTAGAAAAATTCATCCATGATGTGGGTCAGTAGATAAAACAAGTCCTTTAAATTTCTTATTAACGAGATCATTAAGCGCGCGCCAGACCTTTCTCCTGTTTCATTTTTTTTTTTTTAATTTAGACAATTATCTTTGTAAGCTTATTACAATATTTTACTATTACTATTTTTATTAATTATTTTTATAATTATATCTTCCCCTGAAATTATTTTCTTATTTCATTTTCACAATTACATATTTCAATGCATTAGGTAATTTAATTCCACAATGCACTTCGTGAAAGTAGAATAAACTTCCTTTTAATTATCAAAATGGATTTAAACCAACGCAGTACCACACCTAGGTTAATCATTGGTTTTAATTAATAGTTAGTTTTATAATTGACAGAATTATAATTGGAAATTACTTCGTTTGGTATCTTAAATAACCGTGTTTAGATATAATATTTTACGTTTTTTAACATAATTTTCACACTCAAAAATAAATTAATTCAAAATTAACTGAACAATATTTGAAACTTGAATATTCAAAACTGAACATTTTCAACTCTAGTTTTAAACTGAAAATCGTTTGAATTTCAAACATTTTTAATTGAAAGCTTGAAAAAGTTTAAAATTAAATAACTTGAGAGTGTAACAGTTAAGAAAAATATAAATTGTTCAAATTTATACAATTTTTAAATAAAAGCCTCAAATTTTCATTTCATACTTGCGATTTGAAAGCGTACAAAAAATAAATTTGGATTAAAAATGATTAAGACTAGACAACTTCAAAATTAAAATTTCAAAATTGCCTCTAAAAATTATGATTTGAAATGTTAAAGATGATTTAGTTTCAAAAAATCTTTCAATATTCTAGAACATTGTTCATGGTTGAATGATTTTAAATTGAAAAATTTCAACACGGGCACTGAGAAAGAAATATTTTTTCATAAAATAGAACTGACTTTATTAACTAAAAAAGATCAATTTTCAACCAAAAATTGAATATTAACATTTTCAGATTAAAAGATTAAGGCCCAAACAACAAAAGGCAATAAAAGATAAATTTTCTACATAAAATTTAATAGTTAATTTCTCATTTTAAAAGATTCATACCCAACCAAAAAAGAATAATTTTCTACATAATAATTCATTGTTCAACCAAAGAGGTGAATTTTAAACTGAAATGATAAATCTTTAACCAATAAAATTAATTTTTAACAAAATAGTCAGATCTTCAACCATTTGGTAGATATATATTTATAGTTGATTTTTCTAATGGAAATATTTAATTTTTATCCATGAAGATCAATTTGCTTTGAAAAGAGATGAATTTTCAATAAAATACATGAAATCCTACGTCTTAGTTGCATTATTAATTAAAAAAGATAAATTTTCAACAAAAAATTTAATAGTTAATTTTTCATTTTAAAAAAATACCCAACTAAAAAAAGAATAATTTCCTACATAATAATTCATTCTGTAACCAAAGACATGAATTTTCAACTGAAATGATAAATCTTCAGCTACTAAAATAAATTTTTAACAGAATCGTCAGATCTTCAACCAAATATAGTTGATTTTTCTAACGAAAACAATTACTTTT
>JAAAKG020051890.1:0-14679 GCA_010014905.2 Druon quercuslanigerum
TTTTAGAAAAAAATTAATATTCAATAAATAAAACAAATTTTTAACAAAATAATTAAATGTTCAATGAAAAAAAATGATTTTCAAAAAAAATTACCTCAACAAAATAAAGAAATTTATAACCATATATTTGAATTTTTAACAAACAATGATAAATTTTCAAGAAAAAGAAAAACCAATTTTAAAAAATAGTTAAATTTTAAAACATAGAATAGATTTTTAAACCAAAATAGATCAATCCTTATCCAGAAGATTAATTTTCTACGAAAAAACACATTTTAAATAAGATACAACGATTTTCAACCAAATTATCGAATTTTCAACTAAAAAAGGTAAATTTTCAAACAAGAAGAATAAATTTCTGCCAAAAAAGATTATTTTCAACAAGATAAAGAGGTTTTTAACCATATAATTAAATTTTAAAATAAATAAAAAATAAATAAAAACACATAAATAAAAAGTGAAAAATACGTATTATCAATAAAATGTTTAAATTTGCAACCAAATGTTTGAACTTGAAGTGAGAAATATCAATTTTTGAGAAAAAGAAAAATGAATTTTTAAAAATAGTCATAGTTTCTACCAAAGAAATTATTTTTGAACCAAATGATAACTAAATAATTTATATTTTGCATTGATATGAAATTAATGACAACTTAAGTGATCGAAAATAGACTGTTTGAATTTTTAAAAAATATTCAATAAACAATTAATTTTTTTTAACAAAATAATTAATTTGTCAACGAAAAAAATGAATAATTTTCACACGAAAAATAACTTTCAACAAAATACAGAAATTTATAACCATATATTTGAATTTTTAACAAACAAAGATACATTTTCAAGAAAAAAAAAACGAATTTCAAAAAATAGTCAAATTTTGAAGCATATAATAGATTTTTGAACCAAAACAGATACATTTTTATCTAGAAGATTAATTTTCTACAAAAAAAAACATATTTAAAAAAAAATAGAACCATTTTTAGCCAAATTATTGAATTTTTAAATAAAAAAGATGAATTTTCAAACAAGGAGAATAAATTTCTGCCAAAAAAGATTATTTTCAACAAGACAAAGAGGTTTTAAACCGTATACTTGACATTTAAAATAAATAAAAAGTGAAAAAGACGTATTATCAATAAAATATATAAATTTACAACCAATTTTCGGAACTTGAAGTGAGAAAGATCAATTTTCGAGCAAAATAAAAAAGAATTCTATAAAACAAAGTCACAGTTTCAACCAAAGAAATGATTTTTTAACCAAAAATATAACTAAATAATTTATATGAAATGTATGACATTTTAAGTGATCGAAAATTGACTACTTAAATTAAAAAAAAAATAATATTCAATAAACAAATTTATTTAACAAAATAGTTAAATGTTAAAAATAAATAATTTTTAACAAAAAAAATTAACTTTTAACAAAATACAGAAATTTATAACCATATATTTGAATTTTTAACAAACAAAAATACATTTTCAAGAAAAAAAAAACGAATTTTAAAAAATAGTTAAATTTTGAAGCATAAAACAAATTTTTAACCAAAATTGATACATTTTTATTCAGAAGAATAATTTTCTACAAAAAAACATATTTTAAATGAAATAGAATCATTTTCAACCGAACTATCGAATTTTTAACTAAAAAATATTATTTTCAACCGTAAATAAAAAGTGAAAAAGACGTAATATCAATAAAATATATAAATTTGCAACCAAATGTTTGAAAAGTAAGAAAGATCAATTTTCGAAAAAAAGAAATAAGAATTTAAAAAAAAATTAACAGTTTCAACCAAACAAATGATTTTTTAATCAAAAAGATAACTAAATAATTTATATTGTTAGAAAAACGAATTTTAAGAAAATATTTAAATTTTGAAGCATCGAATTGATATATTTTCAATAAAATACATGAATTTGTAGTTAAATGTTTGAATTTTCAACTGAAATAGGTCAACTACTGGATAATTTATATTGAAACTTGATTTAAAAATTTTCATATTTCGGGTGATTGGATCGATTTTTCTTTAAAAAAAAAGTTAAAATTCCAGTTAAAATATTGTATCTTCAAAAAAAAAACAATAAAAAAAGAAACAAACAAAAAAGGGGAAAGTTTTATCGTGAATAGGGGGAAAGGGGGGGGGGGGAAGTCTGTGAACCCTGTGTGAATATAAAATATGAAAATAAATAATAATAAAAAAAATGGATTACAGAACATACCTGCATAACAGGATGCCTGTTATGATTAGAAGCATCGGGAACGTACTGAGTATATTCTGTTTGATGCAAGGGACTTGCACCATTATAATACGCTGTGTGATTCTGTACAGGCAAACATTGTCCGCCTGATTGCTGGCCACCTTGGCCACCCTGGCCACCCATAATCTGCACCATTGTGTGAGGTGAGTACGTGGTGTGATACATAGTCAAAATAAATACGTAAAATCTGATCTGCGATCAGTCTTTTTTTCTCAATTGAAGAACCGACGACACAACTCAGTCTACTGGAACTCTAACAAAGTGCCTTCTCGACAAGAACTTTGTCCAAGAGCATTTCCACTGAATCTCTCAATTTTTCAAAAAAATTTTCAATCAATTTTTGAAAAAAGCTAATCCACGTGTGCTGGACAGAAAGTGGTTGAAAACAAAAAATAAATAAAACTTTCGTCTCCTTCAGTCAGACTTTGCTCACCCTCTTTCGCCACGCTATCTTTCTCTCACTTTGTTTTCCTGCCGATTGGGCCATCTATCAATCAGTCGACAACAGAAGGAATTTTAATTAAATGTAGGTACTGAAATTCGATTCAAAATGTTTCATGCATCCTATATGATAACGGTTATTTAAGTATTCGGAAAATCACTGGAAAAATAGGAAACGCGATAAAAGAACCGGCTTAATCGGAAAGAAAAGTCGATTCTGCACATTTGTCAACCGACACTGACATTACTTTTGAGCTCTTGAGATAACGAGATCAAGAATTCATTATTCGAATAACTACATTTGACTTTCCTCTCGCATGCTTTCTCTTATCACCTCGGAAAAACTGCGCGAAAATGGAGCCGTTTTGGCAGCCTTCATATTTCTAGGTTAGGTTTGACAGATTTCGAGCTTTCAAAGTGACATCGCGGGGTTTAATTATCGCGAGGGATATTATTAAATCGGGGTGAATGAGAGACTAAAACCCTTGGGGGCTCGAATCAATTTGCGAATTTTCTTTCCTAGAGTAGAGAATGAGACTATTAACGCAGGCAATTATGCAATATGCAAACAGCAAAGCAGTTGATTCTCGGATGAAAAGAGATGAGGAAATCGTGAGTGGAATTAACACAAGCGAGGACAGTGAAGGTCAGTGAGTCGGATTGAATCCGTTAACGAAGCTAGCACCGGGTAATGGACTAAATACCTGTTTTTGGTAGACTCAAAATACCTGTGCACAATCAAGCAATCGCCATGTTGGGAATATCTATAGCGCGATGGTGGATTCCATTGACAAGTTTTGCTTTTGCTTCCCTTTCGGCCAGTTCCGAACTGATAATGTAGGACATCCGCGTTATTGAAATGGTTCACTCTCTGATGAATTTTCTCGCAGCGATTTCCCGATCGTTGAGTCTGTCCCCGACCCGCGTTGGATTGATCCAAAACTGACGTCCGCTGTGGCAAGTTAGGCACGAAAAGTTCACGATTCCTACCGCCGGGTTAGACCGGGTTTGGACCACTCAGGACCATCACTCGATCATTTAAAATTTTGAATTTATGACGTTTTGCACGTCAACGTTCGCTGTTCGCCCTTTTGAATAGAGATGTCAGTCTTCTCACTTTCAGAAACCGGGAGAACTATCGACAAAAAGAGCTGACTGATGGCGCCACGGTGACATTTTCTGATTGACTCGACGCGGGTACCAACTGCTAGGCAGCGCTAGGTGTTCGGGCTCGAGTTCCGCGAAAATTCAAATTTAATATGTCAAAAATGGCTTTTTTTTACAAGTTATTGATAAAAGTTTATAGTTAATTCGTGAAATAGAGACAAATGTTAATTTTTCAGTTTGAAAAAATAAAGTTGAAAGTTTAAAAATAAAATAAAATAATTAATCAAATAAAATGAATTAATGAATAAAATTAATAAATAAAATTATTTAAATGAAAACTTAACTTTCCATTTTTTGTCAAATATTCGACTCTTTTACATTACAAATAAACCATTTGGATAAAAATTCATGTATCTTTTTGAAAATTTGTCTGTTTTAGATAAAAATTAATCGTGTGACTTAACAATTCATATCTTTCGTTTAAACAATCATTTTTCGGTTGAAAATATTACATATTTTAAAAAATTCCGTATGCTTTCCTTAAAAATAGATGTTTTTAGTTATTTAGTTATTTTCAGTTATTACTCTTCTTGTTTGTAAATTCATTTATTTTAATTAAATACTTTTGAGTTAAAAACTGGACTTTTTGGTAGAAAATTAATATTCTTGTTTAAAAATTCATCTTTATTGGTTGAAAATTAAACATTTTCGATTGAAAACTTAAGTATTTTGTTTAAAACTCCTTTTTAGAAATTATTTTGTTTTATTTGTGAAATTCATTTCTTTCGGTAATAATCAAACTGTTTTATTTTTAAAAATTAGATTTAAAAAAATTAATTACTTTAGTGAAAATTGAACTATTTCATCTTTGGTTAAAACTCTTTTTTTATTGATAAAATTTTCTTTCGGTCAGTTTTTCTTGCATAGTTCTGAATTTCAGAAACATAAAATTATTGTTTTCTAAAACAACATTTCATAATATTAAATTCATAATAATAAATGAAAAAGATAGGGCCATATTTAAAAATTAAATAACCATCTGTTTTAGAAAAAAATCGCTTTTGTTTTTTTTACATTTTTGGGTTGAATTTAACTGTTTTTTATTATAATTTTATCAATTAAAGTTTCTTCTCTTTGGTAGAAAATTTGCCTTATTTGATTTTTTATTTTTTAATAAAAACTGACCTTTTTTTAAATTACGTGATTTGTTAAAAAAAATTCTTTTTGGTTAAATTCAACCGCTTCGAATTTATAATATATTTTGACTTAAATATTAACAATTAGATTTTACTTTGTTTGTTAAACATTTGCCTCTTTTACTTTAAAAATTAACCATTTGGATAAAAATTCGTCTCTTTTAGTTCAAAAATAATCGTGAGACTTAACAATTAATCTTTTTGGTTAAAAAATAATTTTTCGGCTGAAAATCTAACATATTTTAAAAAAATTCCGTATCCTTTTCTTAAAAATAGATCTTTTCTTGTATGCAAATTCATTTATTTGAACTAAAAATTTTTGAATTAAAAACTGGACTTTTTGATGGCAAATTAATATTCTTATTTCAAAATTCATCTTTTTTGGTTGAAAATGAAACATTTATGATTGAAAACTTAAATATTTTTTTTACCTCCTTTTTATTTGATTAAAATTATTTTTTTCTCTTGAAAATTGAACTATTTTATTTTTGATTAGAAATTTTTTATTTTTTGTTTGTTTGTGAAATTCATTTCTTTCGGTAAAAATCGAACTGTTTTATTTTTAAAAAGTTGGGCTTAAAAAAATTGATTTCTTCAGCGACAATATATTTTTTTATATATTTATATTATTTTTTAAATTGAAAATTAAACAATTTCTTGTTTGGTTGAAACTCTTTTTTTATTAATAAAATTTTCTTTCTATAAAAAGCCGAGTTCCGCGAAAATTCAAAATTAGTATATGAAAAATAGCTTTTTTTATTACAAATTCTTTTCCTAAGAATGGATCTTTTTAGTTAAAAATGAATTTTTTAGTTAAAAACTCGACTTTTCGGTAGAAAATTAATATTTTTCTTTAAAAATTCATCTTTTTTGGTTAAAAATTTATTGTTTTTGGTTGAAAATGTAAGTATTCTTTTCAAATCTCCTTTTTTGTTTCAAAATTACTTTTTTACCTGAAAATTGAACTGTTTTATTTTTAATTAAAAATTATTTTATTTTTTATTTATGTTGAAAATTTCAGTTGTTTGTTCAAACCTTCTTTTTTTGGTTTAAAATTAATTTTTAAATTGAAAATTGCACTATTTCTTTTTTGGTGAAAACTATTTTTTTATTAACGAAATTTTCTTTTGATAAAAATTTGAGTTCCGCGAAAACTCAAAATTAGTATATGAAAAATAGCTTTTTTTATTAAAAATTCTTTTCTTACAAATGGATCTTTTTAGTTATTTATTTAGTTATTTTTAGTTATTATTCTTCTTAGTGGCAAATTCATTCATTTTGGTTAAAAATTAATTTCGATTGTTAAAAATTTAACTACATTGTTAAAAATATTTTTTTTTCAGCTAAAAATTAATTTTTTAGTTAAAAACTCGACTTTTTGGTAGAAAATTAATATTCTTGTTTAAAAATTTATCTTTTTTGGTTATTTATCTTTGGAATTTACCTTGTTTTTGTTTCAAAATTATTTTTTAACCTGAAAACTGAACTATTTTATTTTTGATTAGAAATTATTTTATTTTTTTATTTTTGTTGAAAATTTAAGTTGTTTGTTTAAACCTTCTTTTTTTGGTTCAAAATTATTTTTTACTTTAAAAATTAAACTATTTCTTGTTTGGTTAAAACTCTTTTTTTTTATTAATAAAATTTTCTTTCGATAAAATTCCGAGTTCCGCGAAAATTCCAAATTAGTAAATGAAAAATAGCTTTTTTTATTACAAATTCTTTTCTTAAGAATGGATCTTTTTAGTTATTTATTTTTTTGTTTTTAGTTATTATTCTTTCTGGTGGCAAATTCATTTATTATGGTTAAAAATTCATATCAACGGTTAAAAATTTAACTATATTGTTAAAAATATTTTTTTTTAGCTAAAAATGAATTTGCTAGTTAAAAACTCGACTTTTTGATAGAAAATTAATATTTTTCTTTTAAAATTCATCTTTTTTGGTTAAAAATTTATCATTTTTGGTTGAAAATTTAAGTGTTTTGATCAAAGTTCCGTTTTTGTTTCAAAAATTTTTTTTTGCCTGAAAATTGAACTATTTTATTTTTAATTAAAAATTATTTTATTTTTTTATTTTTTATTAATGTTGAAAATTTCAGTTGTTTGTTCAAACCTTCATTTTTTGGTTCAAAATTATTTTTTAAATTGAAAATTGAACCATTTCCTGTTTGGTTAAAACTCTTTTTTTTTATTAATAAAATTTTCTTTCGATAAAAATCCGAGTTCCGCGAAAACTCAAAATTAGTATATGAAAAATAGCTTTTTTATTGCAAATTATTTTCTTATAAATGGACCTTTTTAGTTATTTATTTAGTTTTTTTAGTTATTATTCTTCTTGGTGGCAAATTTATTTATTTTGGTTAAAAATTTATTTCGGTAATTAAAAATTTAACTACATTGTTAAAAATATTTTTTTATCTGAAAATTGAAGTATTTTATTTTTGATTAGAAATAATTTTATTTTTCTATTTTTTATTTTTTTTTTAAATTTAAGTGTTCTGTTCAAACCTTCTTCTTGGGTTCAAAATTATTTTTTAATCTGAAAATTAAACTATTTCATGTTTGGTTCAAACTCTTTTTTTATTTCTAAAATTAATTTCTTTCGATAGATATTGAACTATTTAATTGAAAATTTGTTTGTTATAATTAATTTTTCAACCTAAATATTAAGTAATTGCTTTCAAATTAGACTTTCTTGTTTAAATTCAACTCTATTTTATTTAATATTAAAATGCTGTTATTGCAAAATTCATTTCTATTGCTAAGAATTAAACTATTCGATTCAAAATTTCACTTTTCTTGGTTAATAGTTAATTTCTTTAACAGAAAATTTGACTATCCAATTTGTGGGTTAAAATGTTTTCTTTTTCAGTTAAAAATTTGTTACTTTTTCACTATTCCATTTTTGATTAAATTTGGTTGCTGTTGACAATTTACCAATTTTATTAAAAATTCGATTTCTTTTAATATTAAATTGACCTTCTTTTATTATTTGTTTGAAAACTCATAATTTTTGTTGAGAATTGATCAATAGTTTGTATAAAAAAGTGATTTTTCATTTATTAAATTTAAATTTTCGCGGAACTCGAGACCGAACAGATCGCGCACTCTATTGAGTTATTATGAACTTCTAGGTGGCGTTCGGTGTTCGGGCTCGAGTTCCGCGAAAATTCAAATTTAATATATGAAAAATTGCTTTTTTTTACAAGTTATTGATAAAAGTATATAGATCATTCGTAAAATAGAGAGAAAATGTCAATCATTAAGTTTTCAATAATAAAATTAATTATTATAATTACTTGTTTTAATTATAATTTTAAATCTTGTTTGGTTGAGATATTAATTTTTCATTTTTTATTGAAAATTCATTTTCTTTATTTCACAGTGATACTGCTTTATTTAAAAGTAATTTTTTTGATCAAATATTCATTGCTTTAGTTAAAAATTCAACTATTTTTATTTTAACCAAAGAATAAACCCGATATATAAACTTGGCCAAAAAAAGGATTTTTCAAGAAAATACAGAAATTTTCAATAAAAAAAGATAAATCTTCAAACAGAAGAAAAAAAATTTTTCAAAAAAATCTCATTTTCAAGAAAGTTGTTCAATTTCCAACTAAAGAAATGCATTTTTAACCAAACAGATTAATTTTCAAACATGAAAAAAAATTCTTTAACAAAAATGTAAAACTTAATTTTCAGTTTAAAAAAATTAATCTTTAACAAAAGTAAAGGAATTTATAAGACAATGGTTAAATTTTTAACTATAGAAATAAATTTTAAACCAAATTGATAAGTTTTCTGACAAGAAGAATAAATTTATAATAAAGATGATATATTTTTAACAAAATACAGAAATTTTCAACACTATAGTTCAATTTTCAACTAAAAAAATTATTTTTAAGCAAAATAAAATTGACTCATAAAGAAAAATAGTACAATTTTCGTTTAATTAATTTAAAAAAGAAAAAAAGAAACAAATTGTAATCTTTTGATTTTTAACTTAAATTATGAATATTTAATTTGAAAAATTTATTTTTAATCAAGAAGGTTATTTTTAAGGTAAAAAATATAATTTTTGACCGAGAATCGAATAGTTGAAATTTCAAATTATTTAATTAATATAAAAAAATAATATTTAACAAAACTGTTTAATTTGCAACCATAAAGTAAAAAAAGTCAACGAAATGGTTTTAATTGTGTTAAATTTTTAAGCTAAAAGGACGAACTTTTGCCAAAACAGTTGAATGTTTTCTTCGAAAATATGGAATTTGTTATTTTTCGCCATAAAAAATAGAAAACTTTTGAAATCTTGTACTTTGTAAATGTTAAATTTCTTAAATTCAGAACTACTCAAGAGAAATGAACAAATCATTGTTTAATTTTTCCTATTTAAGCTAAATAACTCTCATTTTCATTTGATTTTATAAATAAACTAAAAATTTGAGTAATAATTAGCATAAAAAAATCAAGTTTTCATTTATTACATTTGAATTTTCGCGGAACTTAGACTACAGCAGCTGGCGCCACCTATTGTCTGGTAAACAACGGTTGTTAAACAACCCCCCTTATCCCATTCAATAAAAACACTTGCGTGTCGTTCCGAAGAAGGGGAGATTAAAAATAAAGGGTGTTTTTGAGGGAAAAAAATGGCTTTTACATTATGGACACTTTTTGAGGCTTCGCTTTTGTGCCTAAATGCTATCTGTGTTTTGCACGAAGAAAGGTTTCTTGTGAAAAGTAAGTTTTTGAGTGCATAATAAAACGTGAGGTTAGGTTTCGAAACTCAAAATGTGTGAATTTTTCTTTTTTTACAGGTGTAGTCTATCAAAGACTTTTGTCACATATGTTTTTGATGTAGCTAAGTTTAAATATGATGAAAAAAGCGACATAATTAGTGATTTCAGAGATAGAATAAGTTTTATAGGTTAGGATTTTTGAAACCTCCTTTCGGAGTTTTTTTAAAATTTAAATACAAAATGATTTTCAGAAAAACAAAATTGCGTTTTAAAACAGGTCCTCTTTTTCTTTTATCATATTTCTTTTTTAAGAAATATGAAGAGAATTTCAAATAAAAAGTTTTTGTATTTTGTACGAAAACTTAACAATATGGTTCAGTTGTATTTCTTTTTTAAATCTTACTTATGGTGGTTAAAAAAACATGATTTTTCAATCAAGCTGTTGAGTTTTCAACAAACAAAAAAATTAATTTTAGATCAAACTGTTAACTATACAGCAGAATAGTTGAACTTAAAAAAAGAGAGGAATTTAAAAAAAAACTGTTTAATTTTCAGCCTTCAAATACGAGTTTTTAACCAAATGGTCGAATTTTCATCAAACTAGTTAAATTTTTAACCGCTTAGTTGAATTTCCTTCTAAAGTAAAGATGATTTTTTCACTAAGTAGTTTAATTTTTAAACAAAAAAGATAATTTTTCAACGAAGTGCTTAAATTTGTATCCAACAAAAAATTATTAGATAAAATTGTTGAATATACAACCATACAGTTGATTATGATAAAAAAAAAAAATTTGTAAGAAAAATAAATAAGATTAAAAAAAAGTTAATTTTTGAAGCAAAGAATTGCTTTTCCGACTGAAATGGATGATTTTTTACCCAGTAGATTAATAGAATAAGAGAGAAATATTTTCAATGAAATATATAAATTTTTAAACAAGAATAACAATTTCTACCAAAAAGACGAAGTTTTAACAGAATACAAAAATTTCTAACCATACAGCAGAATTTTTAATAAAAAAATACAAAATTTTCAAGAAAAATAAATTAATTTTACGAAATATATTTTTGTTCTGTTTTCACTACTGGTCACTAATTAATTTTTATTTACAGTTGGTATAAAATTTATGATATTTTAAGTAGTTCTAATGAAATATACAACCAAATAGTTGAATTTTAATTCCAAGGAAAAAAGAACGATTATTTAAACCGAAATTGTGAATTTTCAACCAAATATTTATTTTTATCACAAAAAAAAAAAATTTCCGACAAAAAATAGACGTGTTTGAAACCGAAAAGATTCCTTTTAAAGCCAGAAATGATCAATTTTCCAAAAAATAGAAATTTGAGTTAAAAAAGTTAATTTCTAACAAAAAAAAAACGAATTTATATCCCAAAAATGTGGGTTTTCAACTAAAAGTTTAATTTTTAACCAAAGAGTTGAATTTTAAACCCAAGAAGACGAATGTCCAACCATAAACAATTAATTTACAACCAAAAGTAGAATATTAAATTAAAAAATAATAATTTTCAAGAAAAAAGAACGATTTTGTAACCCGAAAATATGAATTATCAACCGAAAATGTAATTTTTAATGAAAGAGTCGAGTTTGTAAACAAAAAGACAAATTTCGGACAAAATAGACGCATTTTGAACCAAAAAGATGAATTTTTCAACTAGAAACGATCATTTTTCAACAACAAAAATGGATATTTAAGTTTAAAAAAATTAATTTCCAACAAAAAAAACGAATTTTTAACCCGAAAATGTGGATTTTCAGCAAAAAAATTAGGTTTTAACACGAAAGACGAATTTCCAACAAAATAGACGCATTTTCAATCAAAGAGATTAATTTTAAACCAGAAACGATCAATTTTTGACAAAAAAAAATAGAAATCTAATTCAAAAAAGTTAATTTCCAACAAAGAAGAACGAATTTTTAACCCGAAAATGTCGTTTTTCAAGTGACAATTTAATTTTTACTAAAGAGTTGAATTTTCAACTCGTAAATTTGGTCTTTGAATAAAAGATTTCATTTTTAACTAAAGAGTTGAATTTTCAACCCAAAAAGACGAATTTCCGACAAAAAAGAAACGCATTTTCAACCAAAGAAATTACTTTTTAACTAGAAACGATCATTTTTTAACAACAAAAATGGATATTTAGGTTAAAAAAAATTAATTTCCGACAAAAAAAAATTCCAACCGAAAATGTTGATTTTCAACAAAAATTAGAAATCTAATTCAAAAAAGTTAATTTCCAACACAAAAAAAGAACAAATTTTCAACAAAATAGTAGTTTAATCTTTAACCAATAAAATCACTTTTTAACAAAGTTGTTTAACTAGAAAACTAATTTTTTACAAAAAGACGAATTTTTAAAAAAATAGTTCAATATTCAGCCATAAAATTTAAATTTTTACCAAGTATATGAATGTTTAAATAAAACAGTTAAATTTTCAGTTCAATCGGTAAGCAATTAGTCGAATTTCGAACCAAAAGAGATGAATTCTGAGCAAAAAATATAATATCACACTTTACAATTAAAAAGAATTAAATTTCAACATAAATAATTGCATTTTCTTATTGGATTTTATTAATTTATTTCGCATTTAAGCAAAAAAAAAGTATTCACTTTCATATTTTCACCTTTGATATAAAAAAAATAATTAAAAAAAAGCAAACTAATTTGTTGCAGTTGGATGGGGAGCGCAGCAAAATATTCAAGGATTTGGTGAAGCTCCTACTATAAAATCCCAAATGTTGAATCTCGTACGATCAATTAGAACCGTGGCGAGGTGTAAGTGAAATTATTTTTGTATTTATATTTAAATTAGATAAGAAATTATTTTACACGTTCTTAAGAATTTTATCGTTTATGAAATTAGATATAATCTTTCTTCATAATCATTTAAATTAATGTATGAATTAATATATTAATGAAATATTCAGTCATCACAGGTTTTCTATAATTACAAATTTTTCACGTTTTATTTATTGATAGAGTAAACGTATATTTTTTATTTTCATTTACAAAACGTTGAAAGGCGGACTGAATTTTAAATCAGATTGCGTTTCATTTTTTATGGAATAATTTTTAACGGAACATTGTATTAAAAAAAAAAAATGTTACGAAAATATTATAAGTAATTAAATCCCACAAAAAACCTGTGGTTCAAAAAATATGCCAAGTAATTTTGGAAAAAATATTTATAATAATATATAATAAGAAACATTTTTATACAAATTTAGAGGAATCCAATATAAAATTGGAACAGTTAAAGAATATATAATAATTTTTTAAAAGTATTTGCAGTTTAACACTTTTTAATTGAAATGTGTAAAGTAAAATAAATAATTAATTGAATATTTCATGTTGATAAACTTCAAAGTCTCAAATTTTATTTTTAAAACTTAGCAGTAACAAGTTTACAAATGTTTATTCCAAATTATTTTTCGATGAATCTCTGAAAATTAAATATTTTCATATTAACCCAGTTTTTTAAAGAAAAAGCTATAGAATTAATTGAAATTTCACGCATTTTATGCCACATGATATAGTGAAATTTAAAATAAGTTTGATGTCAATTTTTTAAAGTATTAATATCAGTTATTAACTTTTCGATGAGGAAATCATTCAGTTTACACTGGGGACAACTGAAAAATCTCGTAAAATAACATTCCTGACAGTTTACAATATTGAAAAATTTGAAAATTCTCGAATTTAAACAATTAGATTTTTTTTATCAATATTATTTATTAAGAATGCAATGATAAAATAATGTCATAATAACAAAAACATTTTTTTTTTGTTTTAAATTTCTGAAATTGTTGTTTAAATTTAAAATTAAAATAATTAAAAATCATATTTTTGGATCAAAAATTGTTGCAATTATTTCTATTTTAAATTCAAGCAATAATTTTAGAAACTTTAAAAAATTAAAAATAATTTTTTTTATAATATTATTTAATTATTGTATTTTTAATATATAAATAATATTTAGAACAGAAATATTAGTTGTTTAAATTTACTTCGGCCATTTTGTGTCGGAAATTTTTCAATTCTAGAAGTTCATTATTCGGACATTGTCCAATTCCAGAATTTTATTATTCGGGCAATTTCCAATTCTAGAATTTTATTTTTCAGGAATATTATTATTTAGGAATTTTACTATTTGTAAATTTTATTATTCTGGAATTTTCCAATTGTAGAATTTTATTATTCGGGAATTTTCCAATTCTAGAACTTTATTATTCGAGAATTTTTCAATTCTAGAATTTTATTTTCCGCGCATTTTCGAATTCTAGAATTTTATTTTTCGGGAATATTATTATTTAGGAATTTTCCATTTGTAGAATTTCATTATTCGGGAATTTTCAAATTCTAGAATTTTATTTTTCGGGAGTTTTCCAATTCTAGAATGTTATTATTCGAGAATTTTCCAATTCTAGAATAGTATTATTCGGGAATTTTCCAATTCTAAAATGTTATTATTCGGAAAATTTCCAATTCTAAAATGTTATTTTTCGGGAATTTTCCAATTCTAGAATTTTTTAATTCGGGAGTTTTCCAATTCTAATATTATTATTGATCGGGAATATTATTATTTAGGAATTTTATTATTCGCGAATTTTCCAATTCTATAATTTTATTTTTCTGGAATTTTCCAATTCTAGAATTTTCCAATTCTAGAATAGTATTATTCGGGAATTTTCCAATTCTAAAATGTTATTATTCGGAAATTTTCCAATTCTAAAATTTTAGTTTTCGGGAATTTTCCAATTCTGGAATTTTTTAATTCGGGAGTTTTCCAATTCTAAAATTATTATTGATCGGGAATATTATTATTTAGGAATTTTATTATTCGCGAATTTTCCAATTCTAGAATTTTATTTTTCTGGAATTTTCCAATTCTACAATTTTCCAATTCTAGAAT
>JAAAKG020051901.1:0-18326 GCA_010014905.2 Druon quercuslanigerum
ATATCCAATCAAAATTAAGCCATTGTTAAGCTTTACAATTCAAAATTCTCTAATTTTGATTCTTTAATTTCAAAAACTCTTCAATTAGAAAGCTTTAAGATTGAAAAAATGTCTTTTTATAATCAAGATCATTTAAAATAAAATTTTTATATACATTTTCAAAATGCAACTGTTATAAAACAAAAAATGTTCAAAACTAGATACCTTCAAAATAAAAATATTTTTAATTGAATTATTTGCAATTCTAAATATTCTAAATTCAAGAATTTTATATTTAAGATTTTCAAAATTACAGAACTTGGAACTATAAATCTTAAAAATTAGAGTGTTCTTAATTTAAGGGGGGGGGGGGGGTATGGTCCAAAGGGTAAAAATTTTTTTTTTTCAATTTTCTTGCAGTATAACATCTTAAAAATATCCTAGTATTAAGATTCAAAATTAAAAATGTAATATTGATGATTTATATTCAAGATGTATTTAATTTGGCGATTGAGAATTCAAAATTTGACTTTTGATTTTCATATACATATACATACAAAAAATTTTATTTATACAACTTTAATACGAGGAGTTGACAATTGGAACTTTTCAAAATCGTAAAATTTTGAATTTTAAATCTTTTAAACTTAAAAGCTTTAATTTTGAAAATTGACAATGCAAAATCATGTAACAATTAAACATTAAAATTTAAAATCCAGTAAGTTTAACGATTTTATTTTTTCAATTTGGAAGATTTAGCATTTAAAAATTGTCTTTGATATTCGAAATCATCCAAACTAAAGAATTTTCACATCTTGAAAATTGAATAATTTGCAATTTCATATTTTCAAGATTAGAATATGTTCAATTTAAACTCTTAACAATTGCAATACTTTGAATTGTTAATATTTAAAATTAAACTTATCAATTTAAAAAATTTAATGAAAAATTATCCTAGTTTTAAGTTTGGAAATTTAAAATTCTGTATTTTTGTTGAATTACATTCTTAATTTCTTTAATTAGAAAGATACAAAATTAAAACTTTGACTTCTGATCTTTAAATGCACAGAAATGTGAGAATGTTTATTTATATATCTTAAAAAAAGAGTTTTAATCGTATATAATAAAAATTAAATTATATAATGAGTTTAAACTTTAAATAAAAAGTCAGAACGCACGTTGGTGAATCTAACATTTTAAACATCTGAAAAATAGATAAGTATCAAAAACAATCTTATTGCAATATAAAATTGCAAATTAACTTTTTTTTCTCTAATTTCTGCTTGGATATAATCATACATCTGAATAAAATTTGAAAATAACTGAAAGCCATTTAAAATTAAAATTAAAATGTCATGAAAGTCGGTGTAGCTATTTTAATTTTAATTTATGAGTAATAATTATATTTAATATCATCAATAAACTAGGGCTAAGCGGCACCCCCTTAATTCTAGATCTAAAACCGTGTGTTATTTTCCACAAGTTGTGTAACTACAGTTCTACTATGTAATCAAGATAATAATTATAATAATATAATCAAAGCAGTAATAATATAATAATATAATAATCAGATAATAAAAACAATAATAATCAAAATTTAAATAAAAACGAAATAAGCGCGCATAGCGCTCTATTTTTGCTAGTAATTAAGAACTAACTCGATTTAATAATCCATTTTAAATAACTCAGCTGGCTTTTAGCTTATAAATAATTAGCTTGACAACTTGTACCATTTTAAGACAAATCTCTCTGCAGGTGAATGGCTGAAACCTCTAATAATAATCCAGCCCTCCCTGATCCGAATAATCCTGACTTTGTTAGAGGTTGACTAACACATTAGCCGTCAGACAATCTAATGGCTGCATCAAACAAGGGACGGAAGGCACCCTTAAATATTCCAGAAGACAGGAATCAGGTGCCACCCTTCGATTGAACTTTGAACTCCTAACTGTCACTGAGCCAGACTCTTGTCAACCATTCACAAGATTTGCAAGCTTCATCTGCCAATAGAAGCCTCTGTTTCAACCTCATTCATCATCAAACTTCCGTTACTAACAAGCATTTGGCGCCAGTGTTCCAATTAATCCAGAATAGCAAATATCCGAACTGTCTTGATGTATCGGTTTTCAAAAGCCTCCCGCCACTGCATCTAACGACCAGTGAAAGGTTTTGAATTTTTCTACTATCAGGCGCTTTGGGTATTCTGTATTTCTCTATCAAAGGGTAGATCGAAAATTTATATATTCGATGCAATTCGAATTCAAGTGCAGCTGCTTATAAACTATTATTTTCACTTTAATTCACAATAATTAGAAAAAATCATTGTCACTTTAAATAACATAGCGCTGTAAACTTTGTCTTAGAAAAAAGACGCGAATGCCCAGTGCGAAAGTCGAAACAGAAATGAAAAAAAAAAAGCTACCAACCGAGCGAGCCACTAGAACATCACTACCGCTTCACACCCGCAATCGCAAGGTCTCGAGCGACCGTCCCTGAGAAAAATCACCGTGAGGAATAATAGCGTCAGGGTCAAACTACCAACAATCATAAACCCTATTAGGAACATTAATTTTAGATGTTATTTTTTGTTTGTCTACTGGTATAAATCAATATTATTAAACATTGATAAAATTTTTAAGATTTTGAAAAATTGTCTCTCCGCTGGGATCTGAACCCAGGACCTTCAGATTTCCGTCTGATGCTTTTACCAACCGAGCTACGGAGAGATGAGAAATTTTTTTCTTCAAAACCCCCTTACAAGCTGAATGTCGACGTCATTCTTTATTTTTGCAAGATTTTTCTTTTTCAAACATGAAAATCACCTTTTTATGTTGATCTTAGATTTCTTGACCATGAAATATTTATTATTAATTTTAGATGTTAATTTTGGTTTGTCCACTGGTCGTAATCAATATTATTTAATATTGATAAAATTTTTAAGATTTTGAAAAAAATGTCTCTCCGCTGGGATCTGAACCCAGGACCTTCAGGTCCCAGCGGAGATGAGACATTTTTTTCAAAATCTTAAAAATGTTATCAATACTTAATAATATTGATTTAGAACAGAAGACAAACAAAAATTAACATCTAAAATTAATAATAAATATTTCATGGTCAAGAAACCTAAGATCAACAATAAAAATGTGACTTATTAGGAACAGTGAACATTTCACAATTAAAAACATTAAATTGTTAAAAAAGGTATTAAAAAATACTGTATTATTGTTCACTGTCAATGAATAAGTGAGTAGTTAGAATAAAAGTAGCAGACATCCGAAAAAAATTTGGTTTTTGATTAACGCGCGTAAAATTCAAAATCTTGTTCAGTATTAAATAATGATAAATTATGTTCAATTTATGCATAAACTGTGTTTTAATATTTACTGTCATTCATGTATTTGATAATTTACAAGCTTCGTATACTCAATTAAAATTTTTTCTTCGAATAACAAAAGGAGAAGAGATTAAAGACACGGATTAGAAAACTGTGCGCTTTTGAGGTCTTCGGGTTCGGGTACGCTTGGGTTAATCAAAAATCTCAACTCAATCTCAAATTTTAAAATTTCAATAATAACTTTTTTGAATTTATCAATCAAATTTTCATATGGTTCTTTGTAAACAAATTCTTCTCAAATGTCTTATTATGATTTTTTTTTAATTATTTGGCCAACTTTGGTTTCACAAATTCATGCAGTTGTACTGAAGATTTTCCATTGCGGATGTTTTTGGTGGATACACAAAATTAATTTCATTTTAATTGAATAATTGATTAACTAAATTTAATAAATTAATTATTTTTTCAATTTCACCTAATAGAGCCATTATCCAATGGAAAGGGTTGCTTGGTTTACCAAACTTAACCCATACTCCCAATAGACGAAACTTTTTCCTTTCTTGTAATTGAAAAAAATAAGAATCGCACCTGAGTAAAATTGATATATATATATATATATATATTCCAAATATTTTAATTCCGAAAAAATGTGACGTTTACAAACGTGATAAGACATTTGTAAGTGTCACATAAGTTATTTATCTATATATTAAATCATTAATTTTATTTTTCCATGGGTTTAAAAATTTTTTGTAAGCTTTCAAAAGATTTAATTGATGTGATGGAATTTAAAAGATTTTAAAAGATTTAAAAAGATGTCAAGAAATTCAATACGATTTTAAGTAATTTAAAGAGTTAAAAAAGTTTAAAAAGTTAAAAAACATATTCATAGATTTTAGAAGACTTCGTAGGGTGTCAAAGAATTTGACAAAAATTTCAAAGGCTTTCAAAGACTTCAATGAATTTTAAAGAGACTTCAATTATTTTAAGGGATCTCGTAATATTTCAAAATATTTCGCGACATTTCACGGATTTTCTGGGATTTTACAGAAAAATGTGGGATTCTTATTCAATTTACATGATTTCAAAAGATTTCATGAATTTAAAAATATTTCAATAGAATTCGACCCCAGGATCTCAAGAATAAAGTTTAAAAAAAAATATGTATGTGTATGTGCGTCTGTACCTTTTTTCTGTTCACGGTATCTCGAAACCAAAAAGAGTTATGTTCATGCAAACATTTTTGAAATATAATGATAAATCAAAAAAATCAAAGTTTGTGTTTGAAAATGTAATTTTTCGAACTGGAAAAGGGAAGAAAAATGTTCTGTTGTGCCGTACCCCTTCCTCAGCTTAATTTTTTTTTTTAAATGTTCAAAATTATTTTATTTAAATATTTATGACCAAAAAGTCTTTTCTATTCATGCATCAACTGTGATTTATGTCGACGAACAAAGTTTTTACTGTTTTAACAATTCATTCAAACATTACGAATGAGCATAAATTCCTTACTCATTGATAAAGTGTATTATTATAATATTATAGGTCAATCGATTTACTTCAAATCAAGGAATTTTTTCCCTTTTTGGATGCAGAATCCAAAGACCAAATTTGGACTACTACCATAAAATGTTCCTATTGCAATTTGATAAAAGATAAAAAATTTCCTGAAAAAAGAGAGGAGAAAAATTCTTTTTTTGTTTATAACGGGTCCGCCTTTTGACCCTTGCCGAATATTTCAGGTATGTTTATAAACGGTTTGCATTTTGACACTCTTTTTAATTCAAAGGTACCAGGGAGAGAGCATCGTGGTTTCGTTGCTGTTCCTGCCTGCTGAAATTTGTCTTGCCTTGATAAGGGTGCTTGTTTGAGTGCCGAAACGTTGGTGATTATTTTTTACTAATATATTTTATTGTAAATTGATAATAATTCCAATAAAAAATATGAAATAAATAAAAAAGAGGATAAAGGGGATTTGGTTAGTTGAATTTTCTTTTTTTGTACTGCATAAAAACCACCTGGCACATATCTGGTACGCTAAACAACAAATTTGGATTTATTTCATTTAAAAAATTTAAGAAATTTAAATGAGATTAAAATCAAAGATAAAATCCTTTTTAACGCCTAATAAATAATCAAGTTATTGTACAAAATTCCTGAAAATAAAACCAAGAAACGAACGAACAAATTTGGACAATTAGCATAAAATGTTCCTATTCACGATGCTCTCTCCCTGATGCGTGAGAATCAAGAAGATAGTAGCGGGCCCCTTATAAACAAAAAAAAAAAAAAGAATTTTTCTCTTCTTTTTTTTAGGAAAGTTTTTATCTTTTTTCAAATTGCAATAGGAACATTTTGTGCTGGTTGAACAAATTTTGTCATTAGTTTCATGGATTTATTTTAAGGAATTCTGCACATTAACTTGATTCACGGAGAAAAATGGCTGGTCAAAGTTAGAGGGTCGTAGTTTAGAGAGCCAGATAGTCTTCCTACAGAATCGAACGGTCCTTATAATTTTTGATCTACAAAATCAAAAAGACTATTATTTTATGGCAGTCCGACTTTTATCAGAAAATAAAACTCACTCAGGGATAACTAATGTATCCCTTTCGGAATGGTCAATACGAGCATATCGCTTTCACTCATTTCGACAATCTACGAAGGAACAGACAAGCCATAGCGTATGGTCAATTGCTTCATTTTTACGCATCAATCATACGCGTGAAAATTTAAAGGGTATCGCTAATTGGCTCCAATAAGCATAAGGGACTCCTAGACCGTGTGGTGCTATTATACGTGAAAAAAAGAAAGTTTTTGCCCACCATTCCAGCGTAAAGTGATTACTACTGTTGAAGATTCACTTAACCGATCTTATTCTGTAAGTACCTGTTTAAAAATACGTAATTGCAATGTTAATATTCTGCATAATTAATGTCACATTTTAAAAACTGGATTCTAATTTCTGTTGGAGGTTAATATCAATTAAAATTAGAGTGTCATTATTCAATTATTCACGGTTGATTCTAGAATTAATCGGCTTAGGTTAAAATCGAATTCTATGTATTATTTTTAAATTTAATCTTTATTTTTCAGTTCCGACATCCTTCCATTCCCGATATTCATACCAGGACACATGGCAGGTTAAAGGTTATTGCATCAGATTTTCGAATCGAAGTGACCGCGTCGACTGTGTGAGATAATCAAATCGACCATCCGAGACGATCGAGTCGAACGTTTGAGAAAATCATGTCAACCATCCGAGATTTCCAAATCGACCCTTCACAATGATCGGGTCAGCCAGCTTAAGATGACCGAGGTGACGGTCCGAGCCAATCGAGTCAACTTTCTGCGAATGTCGATTTGGACCTCTTGTTGTAGCCTTCTAGAGATAGTTGCTTTAGCCATATTCAAGAGCTGTCCTATAGTCGACCCTCCAATGTTTTCTGTCGGCACATTTATATGGCTAAACGGACCTTCCATTTTTCTCCGTGTTATTTGACGTTAAATAGGATCTTAAATTTGATTTTAATCTCATTTAAATTTCTTAATTTGTTCAGATGAAATGAATCAAAATTTGTTGTTTCTCGTATCAGATACGTGCCAGACGGTTTGTATGCATTAGAGCAAAAGAAAGAAAATTCAATCTCCCGTAAATACAGTAAACAATTTGACAGTAAGCTAAGGGCACCGAGAATGGCGGTATGCTCGGTTGGTAATAATCGTAAAGGTAAGGGGATTGGCTATCATCTTGGACTGGTCTCGGTCGCATACATGTTGGGTTACACGTGGTCTAGCAGGGGTAGTTGGGGGTAGTCGGGGGTTGCTGGGGCTAAAGGGCGGCGGCAAAGACTGTCTTGGGTGGTAGCAGGGGTTGGAGACTAGAGGGTGGAAGGTACCTCGTAATGTCCTAACCTGGACGAGCGCACGACCATCCCTGGATGGGTAACCGAAGATATAAGGAGACATAAGCATAGGAAAATAGAGGTAAGGTTGCAATCTCAGCGACCGACTCACGCTCTTCGGTTGCCCACTAAATGGATCTATGTATCGTAACGTGCCTTGCATGCATCAAGAAGTTAACTGCATATTGGACTTTAAACGCGCACCGCAACAAAGTTCTAAAGTTTATTTTTCAAACATTTTTCTTCTTCTGCAATAATAATTTATTTGTTATTATGATTAATTATACAAGAATGAGGGTCTATAATAATTACGTTACACTTTGGGGAGGGGAGTCTGTCCAATCTCAACAAAGTTCACATAAAAGGGGGTTTGTTAAGGTTTTGTAACATGTCAAGCTTCTCTGATCAAAAAAAGACAAATTTAGCAGATTACATTGGAATTTTCAACATGAAAAGTTAAATTTTCGACTGAAAAGTTATATTTTCGACAAAAACAGATCATTTTCAGCCTAAAAAGATGAATTTTGAAAGAAGAAAGATGACTTTTCTACGAAAAAAATTAATATTCAATCTATAAGGCTGAATTTTCAAAAACCGGTTGAATTTTCGACCAAAAAAGATGACATTAAAAAAATGGTAAAATTTCGATGAAATTACGAAATTTTTAACAGAAGAATTTATTTTTTTAACAAATAACTGAATCTTTAACTTTAAAAGATAAATTTTTTAACTAAGAAGATTTATTTTATACCAGAAGACGAATTTGCAACTAAATAGTTTAAAATTTCAACCGAAAAAGATGAATTCTCGTAGAAAAATGTAGCAGTTAGTATTTTAAAAGAAAAATATTTAAATATTTTATAAAACAAACAGTTAATTAAACCAATCAGCGACCATTCAATAGTTGCATTTTTAACTAAAAATTTAATTTTGAAACCAGAAAGATAAATTTTCAACAAAAAAGTTGAATTTTTAACTAAGAAAGATAAGTCTATAACCAAAAATGGAATGTATAATTAAATTTTAGTTTAAGGATGTAATTTTCAAAGAAAGAATTATCAACCAGTTGAAATTAACAAAAAGAAAAAAAAACAATGTCTATCAAAATAGTTGAATCATTAAATGATCATTATTAATTATCATAATCAATCATTAAATTAAATTTTAGTTTAAGAATGTAATTTTCAATTAAAAAAAGAATTATCAACCACTTAAAATTAACAAAAAGAAAAAAAAATTTGTTTTAAAATAGCTGAACCATTAACCAAAATAATGAATTTGTAACGAATAAGATTAATTTTCTATTAAAATAGATAAATATTCAACAAAATTCATGCATTGTCAGCCAAATAGTAAAAATTTTAACATCAAAACGAAATGCCAACAAAAGACATTTTGTATAAAAGTGGTTGAATTAAAAAAAATCATAATAATTTTCAACCAAACAGTGCAATTTTCTATTCAATTATTGAATTTTCAAGCGAAGCATTGGTATTTTTCACAAAAATGTTGAATTGTCAAACAAAAAATATTAATTTTCAAAAAAAGAGTTAATTTACGCCCAAATAGGTTAACTAAACGAAAAAACCATTTTTTTCAAAATAGCTCAATCAAACAAGAATAATTTTGTACCCAAATCGATAAATTTTCAGCAAAATGTATGCATTTTCTACCAAGGAGTTGAATTTTTTACTTGAAGGAAATATTTTCAACCAAAAATTATATACCTACATTTTTAAATAAAACAAAAATTAATGACAAAAAACAATTTCCAGCAGAAGAATAAATTTAATTTAACCAAAATTTTAATTTTTAACCAAATAATTTAATTTTCTATCAAAATAGTTGAATTTTTAACCAAAAAATTTAATGCTATGTTAAATTTAATTTAATTCACACATATGAGTTATCAACCAAAAACTTTATTTAGGCGCAAATAGTTACATTTTCAACTAACATCATGATTCTTAAATAAAAAAAATTAATTTTTAAAAAGTATTTCAACTTTGAACCTGAATTCAACATAAAAAAATATATTTTCAACAAAAAACTTTATTTACGCCCAAATAGTTGAATTTTCAGAAAAAAATTAATCTTTATTGAACAAAGATTTTTGAAAAAAGCAGTTGAACTTTAAACCTGACTTAAACCTAAAAAGAGGAATTTCTATGAGAAATGTTAAATTCTTAACTAGGAAGAATTATTTGCGAACAAGCAGTTCGATTTTTAACAAAGAAGGATACATGTTTACTCGAAAAGATTAATTTTCTAGAAAAAAAATCGAATTTTCATAAAAATACATAAATTTCAAAATGCATTATGCTGAGAGTTTTTTTTAAAATTAATTCTAAAAAAGGAATTTAAAAAATTATTTAAATTTTCAACCAATGAAATGAATTTTTAACTAAAATAATGAATCTTCAAAAAATTAATAACTTTTCAAGAAAAGAGTGTAATATTCACCAAAACGTTGAATTTTTAAAGAAAAAATTCATTTTTCAACTAAGAAGATAATTTTATACAAAAAAGGTGAATCATCGACATACGAATGATTTACCAACAATGTACTTGAATTTTTAACCAAACAGTTACATTTTTAGAAAAAGAAGATACATTTATAACCCAAAAGGAAAATTTAAATTTTCAGTTATAAAATTAATTTTCAATAAAAATTAAACGAGTTTTCAACAAATTAGTTAAATTTTCAACCATCAAGATGAATCTCCTTTTTATTATAAAAATTAATTATGAACTAAACGTAACAAATTTTTAAATTAATTATCTAGTTAAGTTTTCAACAGAGAGATCAATATTTATCTAAAATAATGAATCTTTGACCAAAAAAACGGTGCATTTTTAACAAAATAGTTGAATAATCAACATAAAAAAATTACTTTTAAATCAAAAGGATGCATTTAAAAAAATAATAATATAATAAAATAATTTAAAAAAATAATAGTTAAATTTTCAGTTATACAAATTTATTTTCAATAAAATAATGGATATAAAATTGCCGACGAATTAGAAATTTCCGAACCTAGATGATTAAGAAATCGTTAAACATTGGAACAATGAATAAAATAAAATTTACGATTTTACTTTTTTCATCTAAAAAGAATTAAGTTGTGAGTGAAAATGTTAAATTTTTATTTATAAATAGCGATTGAGCAATTAATGATTTAAAGAGACTTAAGAAATAATAATTTAGCTATATCGACGTATTTTTTATTTTTTATCGACCCTTAAATGACTCTATATTCATGAGCATAAAAGTAGTAGAAAACCTGCTATTTCCATCCTGAGAAGAAACTAATTTTATACAAAAAATCTTTTTTCAGAGGTTGGTTTATTAGCTTAGATTGTGAAATTTATTTTTTTATATCTTTCGAAAGAACTTTCCACTGAGGGTGTGTTGCAACCCTTTAGCTTACTAAAGAATTAAACGATAGAACCAACATTCCCAAGGGTTGAAAGTTTCCTTAGAGGAACTTGGTTGGTAGAAGAATATAAATTCTTGAGTACTGACTCTTGTAGTGCTACAAATTTGAAAAAGGTATTCTGTATTTTGTGGTAATTCACAAAATGAATTTTAAGATTATAGAACTTCTTCAAAGTTTTATATGACAGAAGATCATATGAATAAAATGCATCTTTTTTAATAATAAAAAAAAAACATTTTTCTGCAGTAGAGAAATTTTGAATAGTACCTGTACAATTATAAAACGCCATAATAGAATTATCAGCAATTTAACGCTAAAATTCGAAAATTTGCAATGGAGCAGTTTTTAGAATTGTGAAAATTTACAAACTTTTAAAACAGAACAGGTTACAGCAGTTCATTAATATTTTAAGTTTGAAGCAATCGTAAATAAAAAAAATCCGTCCGCTTGGCGGGCACGTTCTCATCGCACTTTTGCCGCGCGCCTCTCAAGTTTGAGTCATTAAACTTCGTTCGCGCTCGATAATGTATTTCCTTCGCACTTCACGTTCGGTCTTTGTATATTTCCTACATTTTTGCACAGATTTTTTTAAATTGAAGGTCAAACCATCGACTGTAGTAATGTTGTGAATTCTCTTTTGTTAAAGCTCCTTCGGCCTTGACGAACACATTCTTATTCGTATCTCGTGCTTCGCAACTCGAATTTGTAACTCAAATTGTATATCATTTCCATAAATGTATATTATTACAATTCATAACATGCATTGATATTAAAACAAACGCAGTTTCATTGATTCGTTTCAAAATACGCATTCTTTTTAAGAAATATTTTATTACGCATTTTATTGCAACTTCTGCCCGTTTTAAAAAATTGGATTTGCTCATTTTCAATTTTCTTTTTACGATTTAAACGTTACACGTACGGTGTACACAAATCTGCACAAATCTAATACCTTCTCTGATGAGAATGTAAAAATGTAATGTTCAAAATCGAGTTGCTTTTAAATTAGAATCATAATAACTTGCTAGCTTTTACACTGATATGCTTTATTACAGTTTAAATTTTTACAAAGAATTCCTTAAAAAATCCGAATGATTTTAATTAATATAAATCAAATAAAACAATAAAGCGAGTGTTGATCGGAAGTTGTTACAAATTAAGGACTTTCGAATAATCGCAACTCAGCTGTCTAAATTCCGTTAAGTTTTTACTTCATTTTTTAAAAAAATGGGAAAATGGTGAATGAAATCTTAACAATTAAAAATTTGAAACATTTAAATTAAAATTAAAAAACTTGAAATTATCAATTTCTAAAATCTGTATTAAAAGCTAAAAATTCTCTAATTCTAACGATTCATTAATAGAACAATATCAAACTGAATTTGATGAAAGTTAAACGTGTATAGTTTCAATTTCAAGCAATTGAATGAAATTATTTTATTTCGAAATTTTGTTAATGTTTATGATTTCAAATTAGATACAAAATTTTAAATTACAAATTTCCCATTACAGGTTTTTTAATTTTAAGCTTACATTGTCAATTTAAAAAATTTTAATGCACTTTAAAGAATTAAATAACTAAATAGTAAATACTTCTAAATTACAAATTTCGGATTAAAACCCTTTTAAGTTGATCAACTGTAAATATAAAGGAATGAATGACTTTTAAGATTGGTGTGTAGTTCGAGTGCTAAAAATTAAACAATAATTAATTTAATAACGATTCTGAATCTGTTAAACATTTAACAATTACAGATATTAACGTTAAAAATTGAACTACTCTCATGAAATTTCAATTTACAATTGCACTCTTATTTAATTTTATATTGCATTTAAATATTTTTTTAATCTAAAATATTTCCTTTGTAAATTGTTTGTTTGAAAGATTTTAGTTTAAAAGAAGAACAATTTTTTAATATTTAGCATCGTTTAAATTTTTCTACAAAACGAGCAATTAAAAACTAAATATTTATATACTTATATTAATTTGAAACTTAATTGTTTAAAATAGAAAGCCTCGAATCGTTAAAATTTCAGAATGCTATCTTTCAAATTTGAAAGTTAGTTTTATTTGTGGCAATTCCAAAATTTTTAATTTGCAAATGAAAGTGCTGACTTTTAGTGCTTAAACAATTTAAAAAATCATTCACGTGAAACGACTCAAAATAAAAATAAATTTACCTTCTAATTTAAAAAAATCAGATTAAATTAAAAAATTTAAATTTACCTAATCGAGATCAAATTTAACATTTTTTTTAGAATAAACCATCAAGTACGAATCAAAACTTATTTTTTAAATATTACCCCCATAAGGATGTTTTGATGTGTCCTAAAGAAAACCTTATAAGTAAAAAATTTGTTTTGGCGAGATTTTGGTGCTAATTATGATTTTTTCAGTTTTTGCTAAATACAAATAGTTTATGATACTACTTTATATTGATAATTAGATGCTTATATATATATTTTTTTTTTAAACAATATTTTATTGTTTTTATCAATTATCTCTTAGTATCGAGCTGAAAGTCGAGGTATTTTTCGAATTTAACTTCTTGCAACTTATTATCAACTTTTCAGTTAAAGCGAACCAAAAATAAACTAAATGTAAAAAAAGTTCAAACAATTTATTATTACTTATCACAATATTTTCTTAGAAAAATGCCGAAAATTTCAGTTTTTCCTACGATTTTCTACTTTTTATTACCTTTTCAATTAGTGTGAATTAATAATGTAAGAAATTTAACAAAAATAATTGTTTAAAAATATTATTTATAACTATCTTATTTATTAATGCTAGACAGTTGCTATTTCTTCAGAAATTTGTAACTTTTCGTTCATTTTTCACATTAGCATAAATTATTCCTTACTCTAAGTACATCGTGGACAATAAGTTGAAAATTTCAGAAAAAACGTCAATGTTAATCATTGCTCTGATTGAAATCATTAATCTGACCTCACTCTGATTGAAAAGTTAAAAATAAATTAAAAAATTCGATCTTCCGATCTCTATTCTGAGAGAACATTTCAAAACAAAAAAAATTGTTTAAATAATTTGTATAAACATCTACTTATCAATAAAAATAGTATTTCTTGTATTATAAACAGTTTTTATTTTTTTTTAAATCATGAATAGCGCCAAAAACTCGCAAAACCCAATTTTTAATTAATGGGATGTTTGTTGCCCTTGAAAAAAGACTTCTGGAGGTGATATTTAAAAAATAAGTTCTGATTCGTATTCGAAAACATTAAAATAAAAAAAAACCATGAATTTTCAATTACTTTTCCAAATTAAGGGATATCCTATTTTTATAGTTATCAGACATTTAGGGCACATTGTAAACTATCTCTAAAAAAATAGTAAAGAACATAAAAAGTGAATTTTTTCAAAAACTAAGTTTAAAAATTTGTTTTTAAAAAATCCACAGATTCATTAAAATTTCTTTTCCAAAACATATATTTTTTAAAACTGCGTCTTATTATGGATAATTAAAATAATCCATCTTGATATCTTCAAAATCACCAAAGTAATGACGTTTAAAAAAGGACAAATTTCTTAAATGGAGTATATTAATTATACACTTTGGCTAATACCTTCTGGGCATTATATAATGCCTAGGACATATACATAATAAAAAGTTTTATATATTGCATATCAGAGGACAAAAATAGTTAAACCCTTGATTTAGAGGAAATTGGTCCTAAGTCGGCACTGTGGGTTAAGCCGGCGCCCTCGTGTTTCTCAGAGATGGCGCGCGTGTCGTCTTAACCATTTTGTCATATGATAGGTTGGTAGACATGGACGTTCATTTTTGTGAAGCAGCTACAGGTACGTAAATATTTTGAAAAGTCTAATCGATTACGTGCGTTGGTTTCTGTCTTCTGTGCACTTTCGCCTAATAACGTAGATTTTTTCATTCGGATTTGTTTCGTGTGCGTAATAGCATGAAATGTGTCAACATTGGTATTAGTCCTGAGTCGGCACCAAACAGGTGGACCTGAGTCGGCACCTTTTTTGTTGCTTTTGTTGTTATTTGTATGTTTTTTTATTTTATTGTTTTCAAATTTTATATCACTCGTCTCTTGTTGTTTTTTTTTAGTTTGTTTGAACTGTATTTTTCTTGTCTCTGCTAGGTTTTCTTTTATTTTCTGTGTTTTGTCATTCACAATATTTTACATTTTTTTCCATTTTAAATAGTTTAAATTTGCCCATTTTCTCCTAAAACTTACACAACGTGCCCATTTTCTTGCATTTGAGTGGAAGAAATTATTAGCCGACTCACGACCAGGGTGTGCCGGCTTAGGACCACCATTTTGATAAATAGCAAAAGTCGACCGCGGAAATCACTTTACACTGTTCCAAACGGCCTAGAATTGTAGATAAAGAATTGTTCTACCTGGTCCAAGACATACAAGTACGATTAAACCCTTTTTACTCCCTGTTTTAGACTAATAATCCTACTGTGCCGACCTAGGACCACTCTCCCCTAATATTTAAGTAATTGTACGAGACTATTTTCCAACTATTTCTCAAATTTTATGGCACTATTGAAAATATTTTGAATTTGAAGAGAAGTCCGGGGCCTGCTATTTTAACCTTGAAATTGTTCAAAGATTCGCATGCGGACCGCAAAATCATAGATTCGCATCAGTCGCAACAAAGTGTAGTTAAGGCTCCAGGTATGGATTGAAAAGAAAATTCCTGATTTCGAAAGAAGAAGAATGATGAAAATCTCGAGAGACTGAGTAACATCTTTAGTGAGACGAAAGCGCATCCAAGCATCCGAGTTTCAAGATTCGTTTGGAGTTTTGTGTCATTAATCGATATGCGGAATAAAGCAACCCTCCAGGTTATCTCGGCAACGGAGCTCGCTATCTGGCACCGTCGTATGTCTTGGACCAGTGACAGGCAGACAGGCAAGCAGCCATTGGATGCAGTATGAAGGAGGAGGGGGGGGGGGGAGCCGTTGGTCCCGAGGGACCGAACCCAGGGTAGCTCTGACGCGGACTCAGACTCCCTGGGGATATTCCTCCCTTCGGATTTCCACCTCAACTGGAGCCTCCAGAACCTGAAGATAACGCAGAAAGCGCGAGAGCTCCTATACCTTCGGGCCAACCACGGACTTTTCCTTTTTCTTCCCTTCATAGCACGATAGCGCGATAGCACTCAAGAAAACAACAGTCGTTTGAATTCAGACTTATACTTTCATTCTAAGATTTTCGTGAATAAATTAAAGTCAAGTATTGCTTCGGAAACAAAAGAAATGGTTAGATTTTATTAGGCGTGGATCCAGAGAATTTACCCTAGAGGGGGGGGGGGGGAATTGTATAAAGATGAGACGTGACTAATTAAACTGATCAATTGCTAACCAATTTTACACAAGCAATCACGATTCGTGCCCTATTCTTTAAATTTTTGTCACTGAGATTTTACTGCTTTTCAGTGAAAATTCTTACTGATTGCAATCAATCATCTATTTATAGCTATTTCGCTCAGTGAGATTGAATTGTGAATCATTAACAATTCTCACTGATTTGATTCAGTTACCCATTTTTTACTAATTTAAATTCAGAGAAGTCATTTCGGGGTTATTGAATATTTTTCCTTAAATTTCTAAAAATTTGAAATAATTTCATAGGACTTATAATGTTGTATGATATTAAAAAAGATTTTAAGGTATTTCAGAGGGTTTCCATAATTTAGAAATATTTCATAGGACTTTTTAGGAATTTTGTAAGATATTCAAGGATTTTAGTAATTCTAAGGGATTTTCTAGATCAGAATAAGGTATTTTAATAAACACATTATCTCATGGGGCTTCAAAGATTTCAAGGAAAACCGTCAGATTTTATTTAGTTTAGCGGGTTGTCAACGGATTTAATCATCTTTTAATGGATTTCAATTTACACAATGAAGGATTAAGGATTCAAAGCTTGCCAAAGATTTTCAAATAGTTTCAAAATATTTAGAGAATATGAAGGACTTCTAAGGGATTTCAAAGTATCTTAAAGATTTTAGGGTTATTAAAAATATTTCTAGGAGGAAAGGGTTTGAAATATTTTAGATTAGTTACAAGGATTCCAAAGAATTGTCAAGATATTTAAAAAATGTGAAGGAATTTTCCAGGATATTAGTGATTTGAAGAAATTTAAACAAAGTGTATGGGTTTTTAAAGAATTAACTAAATAATTTCAGAAGATTTGGATGGATTTTATTAGAAAGGTGTTAAAGAAATATTTCTTCCAGGTAAATAATTATTTATCAAATTAAAAAATATATATTTACAATGCTAAGTAATGATACGATTATTGCAAGTAAATAATTATATACAATCAAAAAATTATTTATACAAAATAAATATTTATGTATTTCATTGAAAGAAATCGTTTTTGAAACAAACGATGTGAAATTAATTGATTAAGACAAATGTTCATTCGAAGAGCGTAGATAACTTTTTTAAATAAATGCATTTGCATTTTGTTAAAACAACTACTTTTTTTATCATTTATTCATAATTTGAATACATTTTTTTAAATATTATTTTTTTTTAATTTATAGCTTTACGTTCTATATATTATTATTAGTCGATAATCGATTAATCGCTAATTCAAACCTCAAAATAGCAATATTTTGAGCTATTTTGAGCTATTTTGAAAATTTCTCACACTTTGTTAATGATGTTTCGAAAAATAGTAATTTGTTGTAAGTAATAAGTAATAAGTTCTAGAAACATTGATAGTTATTATTTGATTTTATTTTAGTTATTATCTTAGTTAAGTCAATTTTTTTTAATTAGCCGTAATAAACTTCGGAAAAATAAAATATCCGAAATTTTTAATTTTTAATATGACATTGCCTTAATATGAAAGAAACTATCCATATTTATTATGAAGGCATTTAAAAATATAAATTTTTTTTATCCTAATATTATTATTAGAAAAGTGGCATTTTGTTCCATAGACGCACTATTCAAATATAAAATGTCTGGAAGTTTATGATAAAAATATGTTTTGTAGGCTATTTCAAAAATTATAATCTTTTAGCAAATTAAAATATTGAAATATACAATAATAAATATATATATATAATATTATATAATAATTCACATGCAGGGATGCTTTTCAGGCTATAAACCAATGAAAGCTTGGAACTTCAAGACTGCATTTTTCTAATTTAAAATTTGTTGGAAAAGTTTTAAAAACATGTTTTCTTTAGATTGACTTTAATGAAAACTATTTTGGAAAAATTTGAACATGAAACTTTTTCAGATTGAACCAAAGAAACTTGTTATTATTTTTCTTGCAGGGAAAAACAATTTTTTTATATGGTTTTAAAGGGCCTAAACCGTAAACAAATAAAAAATCCCTACTCGACGTTAAAAATTGTTTTCGGAAAAAGAAAAATAATAGCATGTTGCTTTGATTGATGTTGAAGAAATTTCCGGTTTAGCATACGAAACTTTCATCAAAACCTGTGCATATTAGTTGTACCTTTTTAGTCAACATATTTTCAAAAAAAAAAAAAAATTAAAAATCGGATCTGATCTAGTGGTACCCACCAAGCGAAAATATTATAGTTTATATATAGTGTAAAGTTTTATATATAATATTCATTTTTTATACAAAAAATATATAAAACAAATAAATGTCATATATAATACTTCACACTTTATGTAT